>OY882859.1:192764345-193009345 GCA_963693515.1 Pipistrellus nathusii | reverse complement strand
AGATTATCACACCCTGCGTCCCCCGCTTCTCAACCCCGGGCGCAATTTCCTTCGCTGCTGGGTGCGTGTCCGCTCAGCTCGGAGGCCCGTGGCGCAACACCCTCCGTGAGCGGGCTCCTGGGCGTCACTCCGTGCCCGGAGCTGCCAGCGCAGGAGGGTTGTCCCCAGACCCGGGTTCCAGAGGTGGCGATGGGTCGCTGCCAGCTGTACAGAATACCCAGAGGGCAGAGTACTGATTCCCGCTCAGGAAATCAGGTTAAAGAAACTTGCAGGTCTTCCTGTTTCAGTGACCACGTTGCTACGTTCAGGAGTGGGCAACAGTACGTTTGCAGCTGTGAGGACAGGAAACACAGTTCATTCCTGCGTTATTACTTATTGATTAGAGGCCCGGTGCACAAAATTCATGCACAGGAGTGGGTGGTGTTCCTCAGCCCAGCCTGCACCCTCTCCAATATGAGACCCCTCTCACGATCCAGGACTGCTGGCTCCCAACTGCTCGCCTGCCTGCCTTCCTGATTGCCCCTAACTGCTTCTTCCTGCCAGCCTGATCACCCCCTAATCATTCCCCTGCCTGCCTGATGGATGCCTAACTGCTCCCCTGCCAGCGTGTTTGCCCCTAACTGCCCTCCCCTGCAGACTTGGTCATCCCTAACTGCCCTCCCCTGCAGGCCTGGTCCCCCCCAACTGCTCTTCCCTGCAGGCCAGGGTTCTCCCCAACTGCCCCTCCCTGCAGGCCTGGTCACCCCCAACTTCCCTCCTTTGCCAGCCTGGTCACCCTTAACTGCCTTTCCCTGCAGACCTGATTGCCCCCAACTGCCCTCCCTTGCACACCTGGTCCCTCCCAATCACCCTCCCCTGCTGGCCATCGTGTGTCCAGATGGGAGCAGGATCTTTGACCACATGAGGGCAGCCATCTTGTGTGTTGGAGTGATGCTCAATCTGCATATTACTCTTTTATTAGATAGGATAGAGGCCTGGTGCACAGGTGGTTTGCCCTGAAGGGTGTCCCGGATCAGGGTGGGGGTTCCCTTGGGATGTGGGGCAGCCTGAGTGAGGGGCCTGTGGTGGTTTGCAGGCCAGCCATGTTTTTCCCCCCACACTCCCACCCCTGCAACCCAAGTGGAGGCCCTGATATCTGGGGTTTATTTATCTTCTACAATTGAAACTTTGTAGCGTGGAGTGGAGACAAGCTTCCTGCTCACTCAGTGGCGGCAGCCATTTCTGTTGGGATTTATTTATCTTCTATAATTGAAACTTTGTAGCCTTAAGCGGAGGCCAAGACAGGCCAGGGCTACAGAAGCTTGGCTTCCACCACCGCCAGGGGCAACCCTAGCCTCCTGCTCTCTCCAGCTCCATGGCTGCTGCCATTTTTGTTGGGATTTATTTATCTTCTATAATTGAAAGTTGTAGCCTCGAGTGGAGGCCTGGGCCTACCAGGGTGTGTGGAAAGCTTGGCTTCCTCCATCGCCAGGGAAACCCAAGCCTCCCTCCTGCTCACTCTGTGGCCGCAGCCATCTTGGTTGGGGTTAATTTTGCATACTCTCTCATGCTTGGCAGGTGGGTGGGGCTTGTGGGGGTAGCGGAGTGATGGTTAATTTGCATATAGCTTTTTTATTAGATAGGATTGTTGTATTATTTTCCATAGGGACCACAGTGAACCTCCTTCTTGGCCGTACCACATAATCTGGGAGCCACTAAGTGTATGCGGAGGTCTATATCCACATAGCTGGGCACACAGAGAGGGGTGAGGCTCGTCTGACTGCCGCAGGTCACCGTAAGCTCGCTCCAGCACCCCGACCCATGATGTGGGGGTCCGCCCCTGCCTGGTGCCCTGCTCCTCTGCCCTCTGCTCAGATCTGGACCCCGTGTCCAGTCCCCCTCTTCAGATATCACATCTGTCCACCCGGAGAAGTCGCCTGGGGCTACCGACCTTAACTTACGTCTGGACCGCTAGCCAGACGTCCCATGTGCTTTCTGCATGTATCATCTCATGGGTAAGCTATTGCACATCAACATGTTTTTGTCGTGGCCTGTAATTACTTTACAAATTCATTTCAATGAAACACACCGTCCTTCACAGGAAAGACAGTCAATCGCACGACAGCATCAGCAGAGGCAGGGCCTGCCCAGAGCCAGGGGAAAGACGCTCCTGGGCAGAGAGGCCTCTGTCCGTCCCGATGATGGGGCCTCCCCACCCCCCATCCCGCGGCCTCTCCCCCCCCCCGTCCCACGGCCTCTCCCCCTCCATCCCACGGCCTCTCCCTCCACGGCCTGCTCTGCATCTGTGTTTGCTCACGGGTGTGACTCCCAGAGCAAGCACAAACGGGCCCGGAGCACGATGCTTCTCTTCAACGCGCTGACACTCAGGAGGGCCACTTGGCCCGCACCCACTAAGCAGCCAGCCTGCGGGGTCAGTCCGCCCCGGAGCTGCTGAAATGGCCCCGTGCACTGCCCCCCCTGGCAGTTCAGTGCCTCCCCTTCTGCACAGGGAGGTGAGGAGCTTCTTAGATGAAGGGCCATTCCGATCCAGGAGCCCAGCTCCTTCCCAGGTCACCGTCCACCTGTGCCTTTAACTCTGGGAACTCGCTGAGTGGAACCCAAGCTCTGATGCGGACTAATTCACCTTTCACCTAACCCCAGTCCAAATCCCAGCATTCCCGGCGGGACAGGGAGATGTTCCCTCTTCAGACTGTCACCGCGAGGCCAGGAGACAAGAGCTGTTTGCCCGGTGCCTGTGACTGCATCCTTTACTCACAGCCCGAAGCGCATCCTGCCACGGGGCGTAGGAACCAGCCACCTCCTGGCCTAGCCTTGCCCTCCAGGGGCCTCCCCCAGGGGAGCAGCAGGCTGGGAACCGCCCCAGCGGCTGGCCTTGCTGTCACTAGAGGGCGCTGAGTGTCCCTCCAAAGGCCCCGAGAGGGGGCCGTGGGACACCTCATTCTTGACTTTACATTCTGGAACGGATATTATCAGTCTCAGTTTCACACATTAAAATTAAAGCCCCAAGTTCATAAAGCAGACGTTGTTCCCCAAAAATGCCACTGGGCCTCATTACGAAGCGTGAGGAAGGATGTGTGCATAAGGAGCATCGATGGAGGATACAGGTCTCACCTAAGACAAAGGATCCCTGTTCCGGCTGAGATCTGACCACGAAGCTTGTCTACTTGCTCTTCCCACCGTGAATAACCTCCAGACCCTGCAGATCCCGCTCCCAGGAATTCTCAGCAGCTGGGTGCATCCCAGTCCGCAGTCCGCGCCCCATCGAGTTTACAGGTTCATTTGAGCCCCCGTTCTCTCTGTAGACGTGCAGTCTCAGCGTTAGCCTGGGCCTCAGAGCAAGTATTGTAGGTCCTTCCCAGAAACCAGAGCTGGGAGCACATGGGTTACCCTGCACACGGCGTGTGAAAGGGGCTTCGTAGTATTTCCTCTTATTTAAAAAAACGGCGTAGCTCTGGTCAGGTGGCTCAGTGGGTTGGATCATTGCCTCATACACCCAAAGGTTATGGGTTCGAACCAGTCAGGGCACGGACAGGAGTTAACTGATCAATGTTTCTCTCTTGTGTTGCTGCTTCTCTTTCTTCTCTCTAAAATCCATTATAGCTATATAACACACACACACACACACACACACACTGAGGAGTGGCCAGATTATTATGATCTCTGAACGCATAATAATCTGGCCACTCAGTGTATATCCTATATAATTAAAGGCTAATATAAAAATCGTCCCCTCCACCAGGGGTTTGACCAGCAAGCAGGCTGGCTAACTGCCCATGTCCCCTTCCCCTTCCCCACCCATGCATATCTATATCTATCTATCTATATCTATCTATCTATCTATCTATATATATATATATATATATATATATATATATATGTGTGTGTGTGTGTGTGTGTGTGTATGTATATGTATATGTATATGTATATGTATACACACACACATACAGAGAGGCCAGATTATTATGCTTTCAGAGATGATCATAATCTGGCCACTCAATATGTTTGTGTGTGTGTGTGTGTGTGTGTGTGAAATTAAATAATCTTTAAAATGAAATATGAGAACTTTCTTGAAAATAATCTGCAATTACACTTAATTTAATCAACAGGTTAAACACTTCACGCAGAAGGCAGTGCCCCTTGGAATGTCTGCAGAACCTAAGAAGTAACTGATTTGGCAACTTGTCTCTTTCCATTCTTACTTGCACTTACATCTGCGTGTTTCCACACCTTGCACTCTGGTCCGTGTGCCTGGCTGTGGGCGGGTGTGGGCACCGGCTGTGCCGTGTCTCCCTCCGGCCCTGCCCTCGGAGCGGAGGTTCATGTTCAGTTGCTCCAGGAGGACAGCACGGCCCCGTGCCAGCCGCTGTCGGCGATGCTCACAGGGAGACAGGCTGCAGGCTGCAGGTCAGTGGCACAGAGCAGACAGGGTGGGACAGGCACTGTGGGTTCCGCCCGGCTCCCCGGGCCGCAGCTCCCATCAGAGCTGGCAGAAGAGAAGGGTGACACCAGGCCCAGCCCGCTGCCCGCCGTGACCCGCTGGCTTAGGCGGCAGCTGAGGGGAGGGCACAGCTGACTCCTGGTCGGCACGTGTAGGACACCCACGTCCCAGAGCCGGGAGGCCGGGGACCCCTCAGAAAATGAGCCCGGGGCAGCACCCCAGTCCGAGGCCTGGGCTCAGATGGCGAGGTCTCAGCCTGGCTTCCCCTCACCCGCTCAGTGACCCAAAGTCTTCTGCCATGCCATAGTCCCGTGGTCGGCAAACTGCGGCTCTCGAGCCACATGCGGCTCTTTGGTCCCTTAAGGATGGCTCTTCCACAAAATACCACGGCCTGGGCGAGTCTATTGTGAAGAAATTTAAGTTTTAAAAAATTCGGCTCTCAACAGAAATCTCAATCGTTTTCCTGTTGATATTTGGCTCTGTGGACTGATGGGTTTGCCGGCCACGGCCACAGTGCATGTGTGAAAGGAGGGGAACTCTGCAGGTTCACTCGGGCGGAGCACAGCAAACGCCCGCAGCCCCCGGGGCTGTCACGGGCCGGCACTCTGCAAGCTTTTGCTGAATGAGTCACAAGCAAACAGGCACGTCCCTGAGGCAGGGCCCCGGAGCACCGGGGAAGCAGCGGCCAGCCCAGGACCTGCCCTCAGGGGCCCAAAGTCTGACTTGAACCCGAGACGCCACCGAGATGGGGAGGTACGCCTGGCAATGAGAGGCCTTGGGGCAGTCCCACGCCCCCCGGCTCACCTGAGGCTGCGTGGCCGGGGCCAACGGTGCCCCAAACACACCCCGCTCCTCGCTTCTGAACGTGCCCACACCTGTGCCATCACTGGCTTCCAGCGGCTTCCCGACCAGTTCCTGAGAAGAGTTTCACTCAAATTTAAGATGGAACCTGGTACTTAAGTTGTGAGCCATCTATGCCTCCCCCATCGCACACACACAATAAACGATGATGATGGTGATGATGAAGAAGATGAAGATAAATGGATAGATGGATAGATAGAGATGGATAGGTAGATAGAGATGGATGGGTGGGTGCATGGATAGATGATAGATAGATAGATAGATAGATAGATAGATAGATAGATAGATATGGATGGATAGGTAGATAGATAGATAGAGATGGATGGATGGGTGCATAGATGGTTGGATGGATAGATGGATGGATGGATAGATATTAATAGATAGATATATAGATAGATAGAGATGGATAGGTAGATAGAGATGGATGGGTGGGTGGGTGGGTGGATGGATAGATAGATAGATAGATAGATAGAGATGGATGGATGGATAGACAGACAGACAGACAGACAGATAAGGATGGATGGATGGATAGATAGAGATGGATGGATAGATGGATGGGTGTGTGAGTGCATGGATGGATGGATGGATGGATGGATGAATGCAGAGAAAGAGACAGGGAGGCTGGCCATCTGCCTCCCCACCATGCCCCTTCCCCTGGCAGTCTGCCAGCTTCTCTCCCAGTGCCCAGGCCACAGCACTGGGTAACTGTAGAGGCGACTCGCTTCAGCAATTTCCCAGATCGAGGCCCTGGGAGTGAAGAAGGCACATGGTCTCTAAGCGGCTTCCCGACTCCAGATGTTATGGACGTTCCCACTCCACCACTGGCCTCACAGGGCCTGGCGGGGAGCGGATGTTCAATTAAAACAAGACTGAATGAATGAATGAGCAAGAGAGTGAATGAATGAATGAGTGGATGACCCCTCTGTCGCCTGCAGCATGGTGCATTCATAGCACACTCACGGGAATTTCAAGATAAACCCGCTCCCATCTGTGTATTGCTTAGCCCTTACGATTTTCCAAAGCAACACCGACTGAAACGATTTCCAGCTAAACTGTTTCCCTGGCTGGAAACCAGGAGGCGAGCAGACTCACTGCGTGTCCAGATGCGGGCCCTCGCACCCGGGCCCAGAGATCTCCCATCTCATTCCCTTCTTTTTTTTTTTTTTTTTTTTTTTTAATATATTTTATTGATTTTTCACAGAGAGGAAGGGAGAGAGATAGTTATCGATAGAAACGTCGATGAGAGAGAATATCATCGACCAGATGCCTCCTGCACACCCCCTACTGGGGATATGCCCGCAACCAAGGTACATGCCCTTGACCGGAATCGAACCCGGGACCCTTCAGTCCCCAAGCCGACGCTCTATCCATTGAGCCAAACCGGTGCCGGCCCCCATCTCACTCCCTTCTTACAGGGTGACGCTGACAGGGTTCCCATCCAAAACGGGGGCCCGTGTTCCCACCCCTGGAAGCCGGTGGGCCTGTGGCCACGGCACAAGCTCAGCGCCGTGGCTTCCAAGGCCACCTGTGCGGGTGGGACAGCGTCCACCTGGCGTTCCTGCAAACAGCACCCTTCCACCTCCCCCCACCACCACCACCACCACCACGCTGGGAGGAAGCCCAGGCCGGACGGGAGGCAGTCTGCGGGTACCCCGGCGTCTGTCCAGCCAGCACCTCCCCGGAGATGGAAGTGAAGGAACGTGGTCGGCAAACTGTGGCTCCCAAGCCACGTACAGCTCTTTGGCCCCTTGAGTGTGGCTCTTCCATAAAACACCACGGCCTGGGCGAGTCCGTGTTGAAGAAGTGGCGTTAGAAGAAGTTTAAGTTTAAACAATGTGGCTCTCCAGAGAAATGTCAATCGTAGTCCTGTTGGTAGTTGGCTCTGTGGACGAATGAGTTTGCCGACCACTGGCCTAGATGACTCCAGCCCCAACGACCACTTGATTGCAACCGTCTATGAGGCCCTGAGCAAAAATAAACATTAAAAAAATGCCTACGGCAGCCCGGTCACCCGGGAGCCACGAGGAAGTGGGAATAACACCATCACTGTGACACCCAGCCAGCCAGTGTGGAGGGCCTGGCCATGCAGGAGAGGTGAGGGACGCCTCCAGAACTTTCCTTAGTCAACGAGCCCTCCCGCAGCCGCCAGGGGGAAGCCGCTTCCTGTGAGAGGGACGACCTGTCCGTTCGGCAGATCTTCGTCAGCATCGGCTGCAGCCACAGCTCTGCGGCAGGAGACGCAGGAGAGAAGGAAGCAGGCCTCACCCGAACACACGCACACCCTCCCCCGCCCAGGCCACGGCCTTCTGACTCCAGAGGGAGGGCAAAGCCAGGGCCGTCCCAACTCCTCCTGCTCCTCTTCCGTCCCCCCTTTCTCTCCACTCGTTCAGTGTCCCTGTGTCTGGGGGACACCCCACCCTGACTTTCCTCAGTCTACACCCAAGGCCGGCAGCGCCCCAGGCACCGATGGCTGGAGCCCCAGGCCCATTTTCTAGAAACATCTCTGCCCATGGAGCCCAGATCACTTTCCCAAGGAGACGTGGGAACTCTGACTTCCCCCTCTGTGGTTCCCTGGCGAGATGAGAAAGAAAGCCCCAGTGTTCCGGAGGCGCTGCCATTATTTCCCCTGAAACACTAGCTCCTTGCAGTGAGGGCCCGTCCCCGTGTGGTCTCCAAGGCCGTCAGGATGCGGGGGGAGGGCAGGGGCTGGGGAGGGGGGGTCCCCCATCGGTCAATGCCGACGACGATAATGAGAGCCGTCTGGAAGACTGCAGAGGTGGCCCGGCCAGCCACCAGCCACCGGACGGGCACTTTCCAAGAATCACAGTGCTGCGCGCCCTCCCCCAAAGCAACGTGAGCCGAGCAGCCGTCCTGCGGGGCAGTGGCCCCGAACATCTGGAGGCTTCTGGGAAGCAGGTAAGCTGTCTGGCTCTGAGACCCCGGCATGGATTCCCGGAGGAGCCACGCTGTGACCCCAGAGGCAGACTGAGCGTCCTCACTCACCCCCACCCGCTCACCCCCCCCCATGGGGCTGGGACGGCGATATTTGACTCCCCATGACTTAGAGCCCTCCCCAGCCTTCCACCGGGCATGGAAACCATTACTGCGTCTCGCACGCCACTCTCCGTTTTATGGAATTCCTGCGCCGGGGAGCCCTTGCGATTTTATGATTTTTCTTTAACGGCCAGAATGCTGGGACGTTCACAAAGGGATTTTTCAACCGCCTCCCGTGACCCTTCACCCGACGGGTTCCGCCTAATCTGTAAATTGGAGTTGAAAGTGTTCCCGGGCCTTGGGCGCGGGGAGCCCTCCGTCTGGGGGTGGGGGGTGGGGGGGCGGGGGGGCCGCTCACAATGGGGCTACACAGCCCGCCGCCCTGTCAGTCCCCCAAACCAGAACCAGATGGGAGTCCGCGGCGGCTACCTGGTGCTGACCCGGGAGCCGCGGCTAATCCAGATCATTCCTAATCGGCCCCGACGGCCCCCCTTTAGCGCCCTCGTTTCTCTCTCACTTACCAGGGCAGAGGGGAACTGACAGGACACATTAAACCCCACATCCCCCCCGAACACACACCGATTTCCCGATAAGATGGCCGGGAGGGGGAACCTTCTCCCCACGCTGCAGGCCGTCCTCCGGGCTGGAGTGTAAGGGATCCGACCGACCGCGGCCAGGAGCGACATGAAACCTGGCAGTGGGGAAGTTTTGCTGGAAATGAGATACGCCTGCTGCCTCCTTTCCCCAAGGTGCCTGTCAGTGTGAGAAAGTCGAGAAAGGATTTCCCTGACGCGGAAACCAGCGGGATGTCCATCCTCCTGGGCTTGGAGCAATGGCGGTGCGTGAAGGAGAACAGCCCACAGGCTCAGGGAGGAGGCAGGGCCCCCCAGATGCAGGAACACACCACTCTGCACTAAGTCTGAACGTCCCACCCAGACTATGCCCGGCTGCTGGGCCCCAGAGGAACTATTGTAACGTGAAATCCAAGATACAATGGTCACAGACACTGAATAGTGCTTTTTACCTTAAAGTGGGCACAACGGTGGCGGAGTAACGTTATTACTTTTTTATATATATATATTTTTATTGATTTCAGAGAGGAAGGGAGAGGGGGAGAGAGATGGAAACATCAATGATGAGAATCATCGATCAGCTGCCTCCTGCAGGCCCCACATTGGGGATCGAATCCACAACCCGGGCATGTGCCCTGACCAGGAATCAAACTGTGACCTCCTGGTCAATGCTCTGAGCCATGCCGGCCTGGCCAAGGTGGAATGACTTTAGATGCAAGGCTAGACGCTGATTGGCTGATTCCTCGAGCTGAGGAAGATAACACTGGATGAGGTGATTTCTCCCTTGTAGGTGGATTCTAACAAACATCAGCGAATTCACAGACACCAAGAACAAATGGGTAGTTGTCAGAGGCAGGAAGAGAGGGGTAGGCAGAGGGATGAAGGCAACAGAAAGGTACAACTTGCAGTGATGACACAGGTGAGTCTGGGGATGGAATGGACAGTGCGGTGACTGTATGTGACAGTACCGTATTACACATTTGAAAGTTGCTAGGAAAATTGTAAAAGTTCTCATCACAATACATGAAATGTGGAACTAGTCCTAGCCGGTTTGGCTCAGTGGATAGAGCGACGGCCTGGGAACCAACGGGTCCGGGTTCAATTCTAGTCAAGGGCATGTACCTTGGTTTCAGGCTCCTTGATTGCAGGCTTCACCCGGGCCTGTGCCCTGGTTGGGGCACGTGCAGGAGGCAATCAATCAAAGTGCACATCAATATTTCTCTCTGTCTTTCCCTCTCCCTTCCACTCTCTCTAAAAGAGCAATGGAAAATAACCTTGGTTGAGGATTAACAAAACAAAAAAATAATAACAAAATAAAATAAAATGTGGAACCGTGTGTGGTGATGGATCTTAACTAACTTTATTGTGGTAATCATGCAATAACATATAGATATGCCAAATCACTAGGTTGTACACCTAAAACAACATTATATGTCAATTATATCTCAATAAAAAATAAACAAATAAAATAAGTTGGGTAAGAGCGAGTTACTATCACAGGATTTCACAATTCATAAACTATCCAATAAATATGAAGAGAAATTAAAGACATCCAAGTAAGGAAGCCAACCACAACGTATTTCAGGCCTATCCATCCCTGTGACAAAGTTGAAAAGTTTGATTTTTGCAGCCTTGGCAAGAATGTGGAGGAGAGAGTGTGCCCATTCATGTTTATTAGGAACCCAGATCAATACCTTATCAGAAGGCGATTCCTCCTTTCACTCAGCAATCTTTATTCTAGAAATAATCTCTAATTATTAAGACAGGGATTTGAAAAAAAATCTAAATCCTCCTTAAAAGAAAATGCCACAAAAATGAAAAACAAAAATTCCAGGCCCAGAATGACTTATCAGCAAATCCTAACACAGCCAGCCTCACACAAATGTGTGTAGATAACATGAAAAAGGGGAAGCCTGGTATCACCCTGGTACAGCGCATGACGAGAAAGGAAACCACTGGCGGGTCTCACACAGGAACGCAGATGTAAGAAAAAACTGAACTACACCCCAGAAAACCAAAGCCAACAGCATCTAAACCAGAATAATGTATACCGCCATCGGGCTGGGAGTATCCTAAGAATGCAAGGTTATTTCAACCAATGTTAGTGATCGAAATCACGCTGTGAAAAAAAAGAAAAAATCAGAGGATAACCTCACCTAACTGAGGAAAAAGCATTTGATAAAATTCAGCAATAATTCACAATAAAAGTTCTTAGTTATTTAGAAATGGAAGAAAACTCTAGCAAGCTTACAAAAAAAAAAAAAACTGTAAACCACACGTTTTAGCGGTGGAATACTAAAACACAGCCCTTCAAGGCTGGGAGAAGCGACAAACGGGCTCCCTCTTCCCACATCTGTCACAAATGGTCCCGGAGTCCTAGCAGTACGTGAGGCAGGAGAGCGAAATAGAATGCCAAGGATTGGGGGCGGGGGATATAGACAAAACCTTATGAGCAAGTAATACCATTTTTTTAGATAGAAAACCTGAGAAAAATTAGAAATGAATCATCAGAATTCATGATGTTAAGAAGTGTGCTACCTCTCGATCAATATAAAAAACTCAATTTTACTTCTATACATTAGCATCTATAGAAAATGACGTTTTAGAATGATACTGTTTTCATTAGCATCAAAAATATCTTAACATGTGAAAATACATATATCGTTCCAAAGGAACCGGACCCTTTGCACATCCAATGACAAAATGTTGTGGAAAGATGATGACACATACATGAATAGCTTCATGGGAGAGTTAATACTGCGGAGAATGTCAACTGTCTTCAACATGATCAACAGACTAGAGGTAGACCCCATCAAAACCACAGCAAGATTGCTGTGCCTCTTGGCAAATGGATCCTAAAATGCACGTGGAAATGCGCAGGATCAGAAATACAAAGGATCGGGTGCTCTTCGCGAGGGAGGCGGGATAACCTGCTCCACCGAACACTACTCCGAGGGTGCAGGGAGGAGGCTAGCGTGGGTTCATGCACTCGCGTGTGTGCGCAAACGCACACAACACCACGGGAGAGGAAAGATCCCCCGGCAGCAGATTCACACAAATCCGGGCACTCGGGATTTCTGGCCAAGGGTCACGCAGAGCAGTGGAAGAAAGAGAAGAAATCTTAGGAAAATGATACTGAGGAAAGGGGACATCCAGTGGGAAAAAAGGAACTTGACAATTACCTCAACCCATCATCAAAATGAGGTCCAGGAAATGATAGCTAGAAATGTGAGAGGCAAAACAATGATGTTTCTGGGGCATGACACAGAAGAATATATTCATGAGTTTGTGAATAAAGCACTAACTATAATATATAGGGGGAAATGTAAATGGGACGACATTATAACTTAGAAAAAAAAAATGTAAGAATGTCTTTTCACCAAAAGACACTATTAAGAGGATAAAAATACAAGTTATTGAGTGGAAAGTAATATTTTTAGCACATCTAACCCAGTATTCATATCCAGAATACGCAAAGGGCCCTTATAAATCAGCTAGAGACTCACTGCACAAAATCCATGCACTGGCAGGGTCTGTAGCGGCTGCCGGTTGCTGGCTGGGTACTCCCTCCGTTCCCCCGTCCAGCCCTGCTGCCTGGTGGAACTCCTGGATGACCTTCTGGTTGAGGGGACAATTTGCATACTACCCTTTTATTATACAGGATAAGGAGACATATAAACCACTGGGAAAACAGCAATGAAAAAAAGGGATAATTTCGCCTCGTGGAATGTATCAAGTCCCCTTTTTCCAGTTGACAGGAAGTGAAGAGCAGGAATATGAAGCATCCCAAATGCTTCTCAGGACGCTCACTACCCTTCAATGAGGGTCGCCTGCGTGGTGAGGGCCCAGGATCTAGAGAGAGGGACCCTCAGTGACCAGCAGCCCGCACCCAGGAGTGGCCATCATGGAGGAGGTGGTGTTCAATCAAAACCTTCACGACAAAGAGAAACCATTTACAGATGCAGGTGAGGGACCAGCGAGTCCAGTCTTCCCGAGCCAGGCATAAGCCCGTCACACCAGACCCACAGACAGAATTCTGCATCATTTCATCGCGTCTGGGAGGTGGGCAAGGTCCCGTCCTACTGAGGGGTTTGGACTTCCTCCCACGGCGGAAAGCCACTGGGCCGGAGACTAAGCAGAGATTGTGGGAGCTGACTGACGTGCGCTGAGGGCTCTCCGGCTGCTGCAGGAAAGAAGGGTTTGTCAACGGGACAGAGGGGAGCTGGGTAGATCCCCGCTAAGATGCTACAGCATCCGCCCAGGTGAGGGCCATGGAGCGGGAGCTCCTGCAGGCCCCGCTGCCAGCACTGGCGGCCCACGGAGAGGAAAGGGAAGCAGAGGTGGGGTGTGTTTCCGGCTGCTCGCTGGCGTTCCTGTCCGGCCTGGGCAGCTGGGAAGATAGTATTTCCACGTCACAGCGATGGGGAGACTTGGAGAACGCAAGATTGAGAGGACAGATCAGGATTTGTACGTAAAGTCTAAGGTGCTTATAGATAAGCACTTTGAGAGACCAACTCCAAGACGGTTATACACAGGGAGGTGAGACTGAATCCCTGGAATCTGGGTGGTGTGTAAACCATGCCATGTTCGAGGTCAGAAGTGAGGGATGGAAGCTGAGCCTGAGACAGCCCATCGCTTAGCAGCTGAGCGGAGGGAGCCAGGACTCGGGCGGGCAGAAGGCTCTCCACGCAGCACTGAGTGTCCACCGGAGACGTGTGGTCACCCATGCAGAGGGCGGCCAGCCAGCCGAGTCCAGCCTGTTTTCTCAGGCAACGTTCACAGCTCAACGTGCAACTGCTCTATATGGAGCCAGGCGGGGGGCTGGCCACCACAGAACCCCACTAGGTGTGTCTATCATCAGCCGGACTTCAGAGCTGGCGTGGGAGCACGGAGAGGTTAGGTAACCTGCCCACGGTCACGGCACAATACCGATCGGGACATGGTTCTCATCAGGGAGGTGACCGGCTTCAGCCAAAGGCTAAGTCCACCCTTCACACCCCCCTCGCCTGTGCTGCCTCCTCCGCAGTGGGGGGAAAGGCCCTCCGGGACCCAAGAAGCTCATAAAGAGGAAACTTAGAAAAAAAACAGACAGTTCGGAACTCAAATGAAGAACCATATCAGGGTTGTGGGGAAAGGTATCCTTCATAGAAATACGAGACGGTTCACCCGGAGCGATGAATACGATGAGAGAGGGAAAGGGCAGAAAGCAAGCTCACGGAGTATGTTTGCAAGAAACCATAATTCCGGTCTTGACATCTGGAAACTAAAATAAAGCCGTAAACAACTGGAGAGACGTTTTAGGGAACCGCAGCCAGAAATAGACACGACCGTGACATCGTGCCTCCAAGCGGGAGCTTGGACCCGGCAGCTCCAAGGGCAAGGTCATCCCCTGGCCGCTGGGATGGTGCGAGCCCTGGCTGGTGCTGCTCAGTGGTTGCACCGCCATGCCATGTACTGAAGGGTCTTGGGTTTGATCCCAGGTCAGGGTACATGCGTGAAGCAACTGATGGATGTTTGTTTCCTCCTCCCTCCCTCCCTCTCTCTCTAGAACCAATGAAAAACATATCCTGGGGTGAGGATTTTTAGAAAAAAGGGTGTGAATGAACGTCAGATTATCTGCGGGTAAATGTGATAATGAGTCCTGTCGTCAGCCGGAGCGCTCCGCACGCAGGGCTGTAATTCGTGAACCACCCAAAGCACCAGATGAAAACGGAGCGTTTTCTATTCCAGGACGGCTCACATCTAAACGGAGAGCAGCATTGCTCATGTTTCATAATATGCGGCCCCCTCCCCATGAGTAACCTACAAGACAGAAAATAAAAGGTTTGCTTTTTAAGAAGTACGGCCTGTTTTATATATGCAAACGTTGGCAAAATGTAAATTAAAATATGTAAAATAACATCTGTACTTTCCAATGTAAAGAAAGATTTACTTGTGAAGTAATGGTCTCTACAAAACATGCGTTTTCCGTTTTCTACGTCTTACTGTATCCATAAATTTACTAATAAAAGGTTTTGTCTTGATTTACTCACATCTGAAAAGATGGATTCTATTGGTATTGCAAGAAAAAAAAGGATATCATAAATTAAAAATCCATACATAAGCCGTATCCTCTCCTTTGCCGTATGACAAACGATTGTGTAAAGTTCCAATCAATAAAAGGCTACCTGAAAGTTATGAAATGGACTTGGCCGTGAGGGCTGTCTACTGGCAACGTGAAGGCACTCCACCTACTTTTAATGACCCGCTCCGAGAGCGTCAAGACGTTTAATTTTAGCCAAGCCATTATCTGTACGCAGCTTCGTATTACAATGCGGGTGTTCGATCAAATATCCCCCAGGTATTTGTCGAAGTTCAATGCAGGTCCTATCCCATAAATCAACTCCAGACGAGACAAAAGGAATAAGCGCGCTCTTGTTGATTTCAGGATTTCCCGAGCCAATCCCAAGACAAAGGTGTTATTCTCCTGAGTTTTCAGTGGGAGCCCCAGCCATCTTGCCCTGACAATCTGTGCGGACACCATAGGCACGGCCATAGGACACCGACCAAGACGCGTAAGCCCCGTGAAGCTATTTCTCTTGGACGACGAACGTGTTTGGGGAAGAAGTGAGTCGTTCCATACGAGCGACGGCCGTTATGTCTTAGGAGGGCGGGCCTCTGGCGGCCTCCGCAGCGTGGTTTCTCAAAGGAGGCTTTGTGTCCGGGGGAGACCGGTGTTCCACTCGAATCCTTTCCCTGCATTCCACTGCATCGCCCGCGTCCAGGGCCCCTCCCTGAAATATGGTCTACGGTTCTTAAGAAAACACCTCTCCAAGGTGGCAGCGAGGGCAGGCTAAAAATAGCCAGGCTCCGCACATGGGTCCTGCCTACGGCCGCTCCGGCCTGAGCAGCCAGCTCCTCCGGAGGAGCTAGCAGACGGTGGCCGTCCATCGCAGGTCAACAGTCCGTCGTGAGCCCACAGCGAGCACCGCTCCTCAAATCCTGGAAGTGGTATCACTGTTGCCCTAGCCCCATGGTCGGCAAACTCATTCGTCCACAGAGCCAAATACCAACAGGACAACGATGGACATTTCTCTGGAGAGCCACATTTTTTAAACTTACACTTCTTCGAACGCCACTTCTTCAACACAGACTCGCCCAGGCCATGGTGTTTTGTGGAAGAGCCACACTCAAGGGGCCAAAGAGCAGCATGTGGCTCGCGAGCCACAGTTTGCCGACCACGGCTCTGGCTTATAAGACACCGGGTCTGTATTTATAATAAACATTCCAATGAGTATCTGTCACTGTCATCTCCTCCAAAAATACTCAGGAAACCATTCCTGAGAAAACACCTTCTCTTTCCAGCTTCCTCTGAAGACCGGCATGGGTTCTGACAGCGGGGATACCCGCCACCAATGCAGCACACGCCATGACCCGCAGTAAACATTCTGTGCACATTCATCGTCTGAGCTCACTCTTCACGTCATCCTATGATCGACATGCTATCCCCCCATTTTCCAGACAAAGAGACTGAGGCTCAGACACTCTTGGTCCTTTCCCCAAGATCAGGAAGTGAGAGGCAGGGCCAGCGTGGCTACACAGATATCTCTGCCATGCGCCTGAGGAGAGTCGTCCTGAGTGTTTCCGGTGGACGCTCTGTACCTGATTCTCATTCCATTCGTTACTGCAATTCTCAATAAGACCCCGGTTCCCCGTGTGCAATACTCATCTGCGTGGAGCCCCATTTGCTACTGGATTTCCATGTTATTTCATACGAAAACAATCAATAGCAGAGAGGGCCTGGATCTGGTTTCCAAAAACACATAATTTGAAAGGAATGCGCTCGGAAAGCTCCCAGCAGCCCCGCAGTCTCCGTCCGGGGCCCTGGAAGGGCTTCCCGGGTGCCCTGGGCTCCCCGCGGGGGGGGCCCCTGCCTGCCGTCTAAAAACACACGTCTGGCTCCCCGGCTCCGGGACCGAAACACAGGGGCCCAGTGTCCCGAGGCGCAGCCGGGCGCTCGGGAGCGACTTTGTTTTTGTAGGTGTTGGAGGCTCTGGAATCAAAGCGGCAGAATTATTAAAATTAATCCAATTTTCTCTCATTTATTTTGTTAGCTCATGCCTCTGGAAGATGTATTTTTGAAGGCACCGTGCAGCCCAGCCGTTTGCAAATCAAAGCTTTCTTTGGAATCGGGGGACCTACCCAAAGCTAGACGGCGGCGACGCGCTGCCAGCCCCGGGCCCTCTCCCCCGGAGGGGACGCGGAATGCGCTCACATTTAATTACGGCGTCAAAAATCTAACGTAAACGGCTTTCATCGACTGCCAGCACCATGAGTCTTTCTGGCTTGGGTTTCTATAAACACCGGATAAATTCAAATGTGTCACAAAGCGGCGGCAACACGTGGACCGCCGGGCGGGGAGTTATGCAACCTCTGGCTGCCCATCGTTTCCAAGGCTTCGTCTTCAGAGCCCCGTGCCCTCGCTGCCCTCAGCCCCTGGGCGTGGGCCACGCTGGCCACAGAGCCTGGCGAAGCTGCCGCTGTCCATCCCTGCCCTTACCCTGAGCACGCATGCTCAGCATACACCACGCCAGGGACGCTTGGTGAGAAAACGTCCCAACTGGAAACTCCAAAACAGGGGAGAGACAGCCACAAGTTAGGTCTCCATCTGGGAGGCGTAGAAGACGGAAGCTGCCCGACCATGGACGCCCCCAACGCAAAGAATTAGGCGTCCTTTATCCTGAAGACATGTGACAGGCTGAGAGGAGAGAGGGCCCCATTGAGCCTGGGCACTTCTGGAAATGCGTGCTGGCATGTCCCCGCCCGAGATGGCCCCAATCAATTTACATGTTTATCTATTATTAGGTAAGATACTTTTGTCTGAGACAGTGAAATCCTGGAAGATCCCTAAGAAAGTCAAAGTCGGATTGTGAGAATAGACCAGAGTCTACGCCACATCTTCAAAGACAAGGTCAGGAGAGGAGAAGGTAGGTCCCGGCTTTCACCGTGAACAAGAACAGTACTTCACACACAGCACGTGAATGAGCGGAAATTGGTGAATGACTGGACCACCTGACCCTTAGTAGAAAATTAGGACACTTCCAATATTAAGATCAAAGTTCTTCTTAAAGCTGTCCAATTATTCACTTAGGGGGGAAATGCTAGAAATTCTATTGTGTCAAAGGATACAAATGAAATTAGTTTCTAACAATGACCCAGATATGTGCCTCACACCATATCTTATCAACCTTCCAATTTGTAAGTTGATTTCAGCTGCATTGCCATGTTTAAATCATCCTGTAATCTAACAGTGGTTCATGGTATTGAAATTCACCCTAAAATCTAGCCATCCCTGAGGCTGGGGGTGCGTGTGAGACACCCTCGTCGGAAGTTCACTGAGGAGAAATCAGAGGTTAAGTTTGGATCCGAGACAGGGATGGACTGGAACTGTAATTCTCGGAAGCAAACTTTTTAAATAGCATGTTTTCAACCCATCCTATGGGGATGGTTTCCAAGCAGTTAAGCACTTTTACAAGGTTTGGGCCCAACCCATTAACATAGGATTTAAAACTCTGAATGGAAAAAAAACAAAAAAACTCTCCAGGCCTCCTTTCTGGCTTAATACAGTGACTCCTTCATCCAGGGAGGCATGACCAGTTCGCAGGTAGGATCCGGGAGGAATGAGGGGGGCGGGGGGGAAAGGAGAAGGCGTGTTGACCTCTGCACAGACCAGCCAGTGTGGGCATCCGGCTCTCAGCCCAGGGACATGCACTAAAATCTTCAGTCGCTCCAGTGAGTGTGTCCATTCAGGAAATGAGCTACTTGTGGGAAGTTACTGAGAAATTCACTAAGCTTAACATTTGTTATAATTCCTAAGAAACCTCTGGTCTGTTTTATTTGGTTGTTATTTTAGAAGCATTTCGCCAGCCAGCACGGCTCAGGGATTGAACATCAGCCTATGAACCAGGAGGTTGAGGTTAGATTCCTGGTCAGGGCACAGGCCCATGTTGTGAGCTCGATTCCCAGTGTGGAGCGTGCAGGAGGCAGTTGATCAATGATGCTCTCTCATCACTGATGTTTCTATCGCTCTCCCTCTCCTTCCTCTCTGAAATCAGTAAGAATATGTATTTTTAAAAGCATTTTAAACTTAGTGAATTTCTTAGTAGTCTTTTTTAACTGCTTGTTACTACTATCTTTTTATTAATTTTACCAGAGACCCGGTGCACAACATTTGTGCATGGGTAGGGTCCCTAAGCCAGGCCGGCAATCAGAGCCAATCTGTGGGGCACCCGGTGGGGCAATCGTGGGCCCTCTCCTTGGCACCCTCCTTGGCTGGCATGAGCCTGTGGGCTGAGGGCAGCTCCTCATTGGGCATCTGCCCCCTGGTGGTCAGTGCACATCGCAGCGACCGGTCGGTCCACAGGTCACTCCACTGTTCTGTCAATTGCACATTAGGCTTTTATTACCTAGGATTAGTTTAATGAATTTCTTAGTCAGGAGCCTCCTGGACTCTCTGGAAGATTCCCAGCCATTGCAGTTATATAAACCACGTGACAGGCCTGTGGGAGAGTGTAGCAGGTGTGCCCGGGTCCCAGGTGTCACACACAGCAGGGGCGAGCGCTAGGTCTCTTCTTTCCTTGCCAAGGGCGCCCCGAAGCCATGTGTTGAGACAACAGTGTCCTAGGAGGGAGAACTGTCTCCCTGAGTGGCTGTGGGCCGTGCGTGAGACCAACCGCGAGGCTGAGCCACCGGGATGCGGAGCTCATTTGTCCCCACAGCGTGGCTTAACGGCACAACTGCTCAGAGCTCCCGAATGGGTTGCTGGTTTCACACGTTTCCTTGTGTTCCTGGTGGGAGGGACCAATCCAGGAACCCACCTGCCACTCTTTCGCTCCTGCGGACCAGACAGGAAGCATTTCCAACGTGACGACCAGCTGTGGCTCAGGCGTGCACGTCAAGAGACAAGAACGGAGAGGAGAGTTCTCAGCCGCGGGAGGTTGTTCCTGGTGCCAGAGTGGCGCCTGCTCCTTCTCCTCGTCATGCACCCCCCACAGTGCATAATGCACCCCCCACCCCCCGCCCCGAGGAGACTTAAGGGAGAAATGATCACCACATGGAACATCGATGTCGCAGACGGAGGCAGGACAGGGTTCAGATCAGCAGGCCTCAGATGTCAGATGAAGACATTCTAGAAACACAGAAACCGCCAGGGGGTGAGAAATGGCTCCTGTGGACAGCATGGTCAGGGCTGGGCTCTCCGGGTGACTCCAGCTGATGCGCAGGAGAAAGCCACGATAAGTCAGGGAGTAAGTGTTCTGAGCAAGGCGGAACAGTGAGCACAGGGCCCTGAGGTGAAAAATGAGCTTGGAATATTCTAGAACCAGCAAGAGCCACCAGTGTGCCTGCAGCAGAAGGAGCGGTGGCACTGGGATGCAGGCCTGATCGTGCAGGGCTGTGGACACAAGACAGAGAGGCCGAGTTCTACTCAGGATTGCCCAGGGACACGCTGCACTGTTCAGCAGGGCAGTGCTGTCAATGGACTTGCCCTGGAAGACAAACACTCTGACTTCTGTCCGGAGAAAAGCCTGGAGGGGCAATGAGTGAAGCAAGGCCCTTCCTCCCCCGCTCCCTCCCACCATCCATCATCCAAGAGAATGGCCTCGTGACTTGAACTGAGGCACTGGTGGTGGAGGAGGTGAGGACTGGACACTTTGGGATGTGTTTTGAAGGCAGAGCCTACAGAACTTGTCTCAGGGTTGGCTAGGAGGGGTAGACAATGATACCAATGCTTGGGCCCCAAACAATTGGATGAATGGTTATCCCATCACTAAGGTGGGTTAATACATGAAATTCAACAGAATAAGTTAGAACCGAACATCTAATGCTCGGATGTGCATCTTCACTCCTCCTGTCAAGACGCGCATTGCCACCTTAGGTGTTTGGTCCTTTCTGACAGTCCTGATACAGACAGAGACATGGACACACGGAGGCATACAACACAGACGGAGAGCCTTCTTTTTATTAAAAGTCACATCATCATTGACATTTGGGTACCCATCCTTTTGTAACTCTCCCTAAACATAAAAATACACAAACATAGAATTGCACAGCGACAGACCCCATATTATTCCTGTCTTTTTTCATGGTGGGTGGCATTGCCTATCACCCTTACTTCTGGAGGGTAGGGTCCCAGACTGGTTTTTAATCTTATGCTTTATATTTTTGTGAATGATCGACCCTTTTAAATGAGCAATTATTTAGATCACCACCCATATACCAAAGAGAGTGTTTCTCCCATAAAGCTCTTCTCAGAAGGGAGAGAAAGACAGTGCAGTCAGAGCAAGGAGCACTGGGCTCGTACCACACACTGTATGTGACTGAGAGAGACCCCCTGCCCTCTGCCACTGAGATAAAAGCTGGCGCTTGCTCTTAGCTGCAGTCTGACCAGCAGACTGACATGGCAGCAGTCAGATCCTGATGGGAGCCTTGGGAACGGACCCACGGAGGGCCACCAGCTGCTGGGGCATCAGAAACAACAATGCTGGAGAGACTGGTGCAGGGAAACGGGAACTGCCTTGGGAGAGGACAGAATGAGGTGAGGAAGCCAGGAGGGTGCTGGCCTCAAATATGTGAAAGGTTCTATTTGGAAAAGGGGCTTCCTTATCCTTTATGGTTTGAGCTAAGAGGCCTGGTGCATGAATTCGTGCACAGGTGGGGTCCCTCCGCCTGGCTGGCGATTGGGGCCAGCTGGCTGGGGGAAGGGGCTGCGGGAGGCTGGCTGTGGGAGTGCACTGACCACCAGGGGGCAGCTCTTGTGTTGAGCATCTGCCCCCTGGTGGTCAGTACACATCATAGCAACCAGTTGACTATGCGGTCATTTGGTTGCTTAGGCTTTTATATATATATAAATTCGCAGTAGATAGGAGGGTCTAAGACTAAGGGGAGACTTCTCAGCAAGGCTGAAAGGCTTCTACCACGGAAGAAGGAAGTGAGGGGAAGTCAGATAGCCACCTGTCAGGAACCCGTGGACAAGACTCATTCCTGGAGACAGCTCTCAGTTTCCCTCAGCCCACCCTCTCCTTCGCTGGGTTCCTGGGGACGAGGAGACGCCTCCGTGTCGCAGAAGCCCTAACACACAAACAGTCACATGCTCAGATGGCGTGTGGCTGATGACAGTGGTGGGAGGCTGGATGCAAGCTTTTCCTGGACAGTGACTGTCACTTCCATGGGATCCCCCTTTATAGTTTGCGAGAGTCCAGAAGGAAAGTTGAAAATGCAAAGACCTGCAGGAGCAAATGACCTTCAAGGTTCCTCACCTACGATTTCCGTAGTCAAGCCTAAACGTGAACATGCCGTCTCAGGAAACGCTCACGGTATTGGGCAGATGGACAGAATTCCACCGGGGCAGTGGCTGACCCAGAGCCCATGCCACCCACTCACGCCCAGAGAAGGATGCTGGCCCAGAGACGTGGCGATGAGTAAGTCGCCATAACCTATTATAAAACGCCGTGTCCGGGGTGGTGGGCAGGAGCGCGGGCTTCGGTTCCCCCACGGGGTGGACGGGAAGGCAGCTCTGGGGCTGTCGGAACGCCGGCCGCGCTGCCTTCACACATCTGGCGACCAGGGGTGTGATTCCCCATGAAAGAGATGTCAAGGCACCATGATTCAAAGTGACCCTCCCTCTGCTGGGATAATCAGAAACAGCCCCCAAATGAAACGAGATTCCCGGGCCCCGCGAGGTGGCCTCCCACGCCTGGTGACATCGCCTGGCAAGTGGCGACACACTTTTTCCACTTTTTTCCCCAAAAAAAATCAGAATCTGGCTGAAGGCTAAAATTATCACTTAAAACCAAGATCGGCCCTTCCTTGCCACTTTGTAGAGGGGTCCCTGTGAATGCTCGCCTGGCCCCTCGGGCTTCGGGGGCAGAGTCCTCCGTGCTGTCCTCCCCTCGCTGGCCAGGACCTTTCTTTCTTTTCTTTTCTTTTCCTTTTTTTTTTTTTTTAAATATATTTTATTGAGTTTTTACAGAGAGGGAGAGAGAGGGATTGAGAGTTAGAAACCTCGATGAGAGAGAATCTGCCTCCTGCACATCCCCTACTGGGGATATGCCCGCAATCCAAGGTTACATGCCCTTGACCAGAATCGAACCCGGGACCCTTTAGTCCGCAGGCCGACGCTCTATCCACTGAGCCACACCAGTTTCGGCTGGCCAGGACCTCTCAAACACCCTCCCCGAGTGAGGAGGCAGGGGTCCTGATCGCTCTCTTACCCAGGCGAGGCTCTCTGAAGCCCTCTGCTCTGTCAGAAGTAGCACAGAGGCAAACACAGCTCAAGAGATTAAAAATCGTGTTCTTGTGGCTTTTGTTGTAAAAGCTGCAAATTTGAATCCAATTAGAAAGGTCCTGGCCCGCGGACAGAAGGAGAACAAACAAAGCTGGGGCTGGGGTGTGGGGCATTCCGCAGTGTTCAGCCCCGGCGGGGCGCATGGTTCCAATTACGGCCGTGTCCCCGTGAGCGCGGGAGGCCGCGTCCCGCCGAGCCGGGCGATCGGCACGGACGGATGGAGCCCGGCCCGAAGTCACAAACAGAGCCTGTCTGATGTCTTCCATCCACACAAAGCGGCTACCAGACCGGTCAGCTCGCTTACAAGAAAATCCTGCAAAGCAGAGAGCAGTGTCTGATCTCCCTCTGCCTCTGGACGCAGAGCCACGCTGTGTCCGTGGGAGAGCCAATGGTTTGCATTTTCTTTTTTCTTTTTTTAATATATTTTATTGATTTTTTTTTTACAGAGAGGAAGAGAGAGGGATAGAGAGCTAGAAACAATGACGAGAGAGAATCACTGATCAACTGCCTCTTGCACAACCCCTACCGGGGATGTGCCTGCAACCAAGGTACATGCTCTTGACCGGAATCGAACCCGGGACCTTTCAGTCCGTAGGCCGACGCTCTACCCACTGAGCCACACTTGTTTTGGCAATACTTTGCATTTTCTCAGTTGCTTCCGGGTCGCCAAGAGAACAGGAGGAGAGAGGAAGGAAGCTCGGTCCTCGTTCTCCGAGGAGCTGCTAGGAACAGCGCTGCCATGACCCTGCCTTCCAGCTCGCACCTTCGGCCCCTCCCGCCGCCCAGTATGCGGGGTCCGACCGTCCCTGTGCACAGAAGGGCCTGTCACTGACATCTCCCTGGCGACTCCCCAGGGACAGACGCAGGAGAAATAAAAGAAGTGGAATAATGCCATTGCACCAGGCCCCCCAGTGATCCCTGCGCACTGCCCCAGCGTTCCTCTCGCTTCGGAGACTGTCTGGACCAATGAATCACTCTGTGAGCTGCGGTTCCTCGGGCGCTATCTCCCTTTCATCTCCGTGTTCCCTGAGCCTGGAAGTCAGCAAGATGCTTGTTGAACTAAGACGAAGCGCTTTGCGATTTTAGATTACTAAACTAAAGAACACACGCACATCCCTGGCCGGCGTGGCTCGGTGGCTGAGCGTCCACCTGTGAACCAGGAGGTCAGGGTTCGATTCCCGGTCAGGGCACGTGGCCGGGTTGCGGCTCCATCCCCAGTGTGGGGCATGCAGGAGGCAGCTGATCCATGAGTCTCTCTCATCACTGATTTTTTTTTTTTATCTCTTCCTCCCTCTCCCTTCCTCTCTGAAATCAATATAATATTTTTTTAAAAAAAGAGAGCACACACAAAAAAAGTCCTCCTTTTGAACAAGGGTTGTCAGAACCCAGGACGAATGACTGCCCAAGTGAGGTCTCAGAATCCAAACAAGACCGTCAGGAATCTTGATTCAGCCGTTTAAACTCGAGTCCTCACGTGGCCAAGGCAATGGACAGTCTGGCCAGCCATCAACGTCCAGGAATCCTGAGCCTACAATTCCCCACGCGTGTCTGCCATCAATAGGTCAGCTGGGTTCTTATGCAGACGTCGACCCTCAAAAACACACCTCTTCCTGCGTTCCCCTCTTTGCGCAAATGCAAAGGAGCCCCCAGGAACGATCCCAGACTTTCCCGTGGTCCTTCCGAAGGCGAGGGCCCTACACTTGAACCCTCTTCCGTGGCTCCTCTCCGGGAAGGTTCTGGAGATGCGTGCCAGCGGGACGCCCTGCTCAGAGCCGCGCTGTCCTCTGCAGCGCATTCGGTTTAGGTGAATACACTTGGCCGGACAGCGGCGCTGAGAGGACTGTTTCTCGGGGAGCAGGGCCGCGGTGGGATGACTAGCCCCCCGAAACCTGCCGCGTTATTGTCGCTCTCTCGCTGGGACCATCTGTGTTTCTCACTGGCATGCGCTGCGCTGCGCTCGCTCCTTAAAGCCAGCAGGCCCAGCGCGAGCCTCCTGCGCAGCCACAGGGGGCGTGAGCCTCTGAGGCGTTTCAGAGCCTCTAACTCACCGCGGCCGCTCACCGGCTGCCCCCGGACACCGGCCGCTCACCGGCTGCCCCGGGGCACTGGCCGCTCACCGGCTGCCCCGGGACACTGGCCGCTCACCGGCTGCCCCGGGACACTGGCCGCTCACCGGCTGCCCCGGGACACTGGCCGCTCACCGGCTGCCCCGGGACACTGGCCGCTCACCGGCTGCCCCGCGGGCACCGGCCGCTCACCGGCTGCCCCGGGACACCGGCCGCTCACCGGCTGCCCCGGGACACCGGCCGCTCACCGGCTGCCCCGGGACACCGGCCGCTCACCGGCTGCCCCGGGACACCGGCCGCTCACCGGCTGCCCCGGGACACTGGCCGCTCACCGGCTGCCCCGGGACACTGGCCGCTCACCGGCTGCCCCGCGGACACCGGCAGGGCCGGGCCCTTAAAGCGCCTGCCTCCGGGAGAATGTGCTCCTCTCAAGCAGCAGCCGGGCAGTTTGGGGAGGAAACAGAGACCTTCTCTTCCTGCAAGGCACACCTTACCCTGTCACACACACACACCACACACACACCACACACACACACCACACACACACTACATACACACACATACCATACACACACACCACACACACACACACACACACCACACACACACCACACACACACCACACACACCACACACCACACACACACACCACAGACACACTACACACACACACATACCATACACACATACACACACACACACAACCACATACACACACCACACACACCACACACCACACACACCACACACACCACATATACACACCACACACACACACACCCCACACACACTCACACCATATACACACACCACACACACACACTAAATATACACACCACACACACACCACACACACACACACCACACACACACACACACACACATCACACACACACATCACACACACACCACACACACACACACACATCACACACACAAATCACACACACCAAGCACTTCCCTTCTGCTTGTGCTGCAACAGAGTCCTAGCACATCATGTGCACATCAGCCCTTGCTAAGTGGCCTCTCCTCTGCTGGACAGCTCCTTCCCTCCAGCGTTTCCCAAGACAGACAACCCGGCAGGGTCCCTTCTGCTCGCCATCCTCTGCCCACCATCTCCCCGCAGGGTCCCTTCTGCTCACCATCCTCTGCCCACCATCTCCCTGCAGGGTCCCTCCTGATCGCCATCCTCTGCCCACCATCTCCAGCTGCCTCGCCTGCTAACCCTAGCCTCTGCATGGCTGTCAGTCACTGCTGACAGAAGACCTATTTGTCATTTTTTAAAAAACAATTTCTACTAACTTTCTTCTCCTCCTCCATCTTTTGTTTGTTTTGTTTGAAAGTCCTCGTTTTTCCATTGATTTAGAGAGGGGAAGGGAGAGTGAGAGACAGAGAAAGAGAGACACATCGATGGGTTGCCTCCCGCACATGCCCAACCAGGGCCAGGGATTGAGCCTGCAAGCGAGGTACATGTCCTTCGGTCCAAGGGCCGACACTATCCACTGAGCCACGCTGGACAGGGCCCTACTACTTTTCCTTAAGGTTTGGGAGAGGAGGTGGGTTTGGGCGTCTCATCCAAGTTGCTATTGCCAGAACAACACTGATTCAAAGAGTTCTTCAACTTCGAAATAGAGTCTGTTTCAGAGAACGATTTCTTAAAAGTCACAGCCAGACAAGACAAGCAGGCGGCTCTCCATGGCTTAACTCCCTAACCTTAAAGAGGCTTCATACCTCGCAGCCATGAGGACGGCCACCCAAAGGCAGAAAACGGCAAGTGCTGGCGAGGCTGTGGGGACATGGGAGCCCCGTGCACTGTTGGTGGGAAAGTAAAATGGCGCATCTGCTGCAGAAAACAGCTCCTCAAACGTTAAACAGAATTAATCTGTGATCCAGCAGGTCCGCCTCGGGCTGAAGGAGCTCTCAGTGTGGCACTGTCCCAGCTCCACTGTGAGGGGCTGCCCGCCAGGACAGCGGCTGCAGTCTCTGAGGGTCACCGTCTGGTCTCTCACAGGAGCCCCCTTCCCAGGGGCACAGCCCTTCCACCGGGGCCGGAGCCCAAAGCGGGGGCTCCTTCCTGCTGTGCCAGGGATGGGCCTCCCTCTGCACCTGCATCTCCGCTCCCTGAGCATGTACTGGGCCCACAGAGCACAGCACACAGCAGCACCGGTCACTTCCAGATCTGCATGGTCCCCACGGCAGCCACGGCCGCATGTGGCCGGGGACCGCGTGGCAGGTGGCCGGTCCAAACCGAGAGACGCCGTGAAGGGAAAGGCGCTGACTGCGAAGACTGAGCCCGACAAAGAGAAAGGAACACCTCTCCCCGATCGCTTTCATACCCATCGCCCCCGGAAAGGCTACTTGGGATAGAATGGACGGCACAGGCAGGTGCTTTTTAGAGAAAGTGTTTACAGGAAAGATGTGATTAATGTCACTCGCTCTTCTTTTCCTCTTCCTTTTGAAAAGGTGGCTACCAGAAAATGTGAAATTGCTGATGCGGCTGACGTCTATTTCCATTGGGCAGTGTCGCTTCTGGAAATAACCACCGGGTTATTTTAAGCAGGGAGAGAGCAGAAGGAAATCAATGAATGAAGGCGAGCAGGTGAGGAGCAGATAAGCTTAGAAATCATTACGGGTTTTTTGGCCAGCATCCTCAGAGCACCTCCAGCCCATGGCGGCTGTGGGCTGCTGCCTCCCTCCTCTCCCCTCCCCGCAAGGCCGCTCTTTGCTGCCACTGGACCCCAGGTGCGCCAGCAAGGGGATCTCCAGACCCAGGACACCTGGGAACTCCAGCACCTGCCCTCACCTCGGGGGGTGGGGAATAGGGGTGAGGAGGGGAGGTCCTCAGAGCATCCTCTCCAGGTCTCTTTCGACTCCAGGTCCCGTGCACAAAAGTCACACCTCAAGCCCCTGGAGTCAGACATCCCACAAATTATCCATCTTCCGACAGCCATTTTCTAATGGAGGGCACATTGAGGTGACAAAGCCGTTCTAAAGGGGACCATTCAGGGGCACATACACATTCACCCCAGTGCGACCACACCTCAGTCTAGCGCTGGAACCTTCTCGTCACCCCCAAAAGGATGCCTGTACCCTTTCCAGGGGCGGGGAATGTCTGGCCTGTGGGCCGTAGAAGGCCCTCGAAATCATCTGGTCTGGCCCTGCCAAGGCTGTAGGGGTGCGTTAATTAAAGGCTGATTTTTAAGGCCATGACTGTGCGTGGCCCTCGAATGACGTTATAAATACCCCAATGGCCCTTGGCAGAAACAAAGTCCCCCACCCCGGGAAGCGGTCAGTCCCCATCTCCCTCCCCGCAGCCCTGTGTTTCCTGCTTACGTGCTGCCCTTAGCTGGAAGGCATCCTATATAATAAAAGCCGAATATGCTAAGTGTCCGGTCCTCAGGTTGGCCAGTCAACCAAAGTGTAATATGCTAATGATATGCTAAGGCAGCTCAACTGCTCACTATGACGTGCACTGACCACCAGGGGGCAGAAAGTAGACCAGCTGACCAACCGCTATGATGTGCACTGACCCCCAGGGGGTAGACATTCCAACCGGTAGGTTAGCTTACTACTGGGGTCCGGCCAATCAGGACTGAGCGAGACAGGCCAGACATGCCCTGGAGCCCTTCTGTGGTCGGTCCCTCCCGCTGGCCAACCTCCCACGTTCCTTCTCAGCCCCAACTGTGCACAGGTGGGGTCCCTCCGCCTGGCCTGCACCCTCTCGCAATCCAGGCTGAAGGACCCCTTCCCTGAGTGCATCAATGTCATGCCCTGGGCCTCTAGTATTTAAATAAAATTATGAGTAAACTCTAAGCCCAAGGGGAGTGGATTACTTAATCCCTCTCACTCTCCTGACATGGACGGACTCTCCCAGAATGCGGTGGGAGGCCCTGAGGAGGACACACACCTACCCTCCGCTGCCATGGAATGAAACAGCCTCCTCTGAGCGAGGCCCACTCAAGGCTCAGGTCCACGGTCATCACTGAGGCTCAGCTGCCCTGAGACATGGCCACACCTGTAGACCCGCCTCCCGGAGCCTCCCCTCATCCCTCATCTCCATATGACCCTTCCCAGGAGCCCAGGAGCCGGCGCCTCCGGTGGAGGATGGCTCCGTCTGCCTCCATCAACCATCAGCTGCTAACCGGCCTCGAAGCTATAAGGGCGAAGCAGAGGTAGCTGAAGAGGAGCAGGCCAGGAGGCCACCAGTGGCCCGGTCACCCAGCACAGCAGGATTCACACCGACATATTGGCACTGGGCTCTGGCCCTGCACCCGTCCCAGCTCTGCCTCCCTCCCTGCATCCCTCCCTCCCTCTCTAGCTCCCTCCGGCACCTCCAGCGGCTCTGTGCACATCCAGTCTCACTGCCTGGACGCCCAGCACGGGGAAAGCTCACCGAAGGCCCATCTCGCCTTTGCAGGCGGTTCCCGAGCCTCGGAGCCCATCTGGGTGAAAGATGCCGTCCGATTGTAAATCCTCTGGCTCCTTTATTGCCTGCGAGCGCTCTGATGCTGGCTTTTACACGCCCATGTGTTTCTGCTTACGGCACTTCGTTCAAATCGAATTTGAAGAGAAGCCCGGATTACCCAGCCACATGGCGGGAGTGAGAGCCCCGCAACCATTGGGGTGATCCCAGGAAACTCAGAGCGTGGGGGCGGGCTGCTGAGCCTGGTCCCCCGGCCCACCTCCCATCCTTACCCTGCGCTCCCCGCGGTGGCAGGAAGGCCGGTGCACGCCGACCCTCGGAGCCACCGCTGTCCCGTCACTCGGGCCCGAGATGCTCCGCCCGCTGCTAGCATGGCCTGGGAAAGCAGTCGTGGCATGCATCGTAAGGCGATAGTCGGGCTTAAATAGAATCTTGAGCAATTTGTAATTTACTCTGGTAAATCACTGAGATGCAAACACCATCCAACTTATCCCCTAAGAAGTTTTACTTCAAACCGATTTAAAATCTGCCTTGAGTCAAATACATCATTTGTAGCCCACTTAACAGCAAAACGAGAGCAATTCCAAGCCGAATTCACATCATGTTTCTTGAAAACAGGCGCCCACCATAGCAACGGCTTCCAAGCAAGATCACTGTGCACCCCCATTCTCTCTCTTCATGTCTCAACCCTTCAAGATGGCCTGTGATGTTTCTACAGAAATTACTCAACTTACTGATTTTTCTTGTAGGTACTAGAGGCCCAGGGCACTACATTCGTACACTGGGAATTTGGGGGGGGGGGCAGTCCCTCAGCCTGGCTGGCACCCACTCGCACGCAGTCCAGGACGCCTCGGGGGATTTCTGCCGAGGAGTCCTTAGCACTGCCTCCGAGGCAGGAGAGGCTCCCACCACTGCTGCTCTGCTCACCAGCCATGAGCCCAGCTTCTGTGGGAGTGGACTGTATTGAGCGTCTGCCCCCTGGTGGTCAGTGCCCAGCATAGCGACCGGTCATTCTGCTGTTCAGTTGATTTGCATATTAGCCTTTTATTATATAGAAGGATTCCCTATGGGCTGTTTGTGAACTCTACCGGGGGGTCGGCTGCGATTTTCCAAAGGCTAGAAGATGTTTATGGGATACATGACATCATCACCGTGACGGGCTTCACTGTTTATACCGACTGGGTTTCGAGGGTCTTCAAAACACGCCCTTAAAACCTTAGTTATTCTGTCGCTTAATGTGTTCCTGCTGTTTCTGGAGTAACCCACGTCTAAAAACAGAGAGGTGGTTTTGTGAACAGCAGACGAACTACTTATCTGGTCCGTCTGCTGCATGACTAGCACAAGTTCGTCGAAGGCAGTGGTCGGCAAACTGCGGCCCGTGAGCCACATGCGGCTCTTTGCCCCCTCGAGTGTGGCTCTTCCACAAAATACCACGTGTGGGCGTGCACGTACAGTGCGATTGGAACTTCCTGGCCCATGCGCAGAAGTCGGTTTTCCGCTCTCAAAAGAAATGTCAATCGTCGTCCTGTTGGTATTTGGCTCCGTAGACTAATGAGTTTGCCGACCACTGGTCTAAGGCTGTCCGACCTGCGCCAGGGGTACCGAGGGAGCGAGCAAACAGCAAGTGAAGTGACATTGGGAGAAGTCAAGGCATCTTACAAACAAGGAAAACCATCCACAGGAGTAGAACATGCGTCCTATTTCAGCAAACTGGCTGTTACCAGCTTAAAACTGTTAAAAGTTTCTTTTTCATGTGTTTTTGCTGCCTGAGATTCTTCAGATAAAATCCTCACACAGACCCCACCGAACAGGCGGCCAGAGTTTCTACCTGAACTTCCTGTGGTGGAAATCCCGTCCTTCACACCTAGTGCCTGCTCTGGCTGGGGGCTCAGTGTGGAGCGTTGTCCCGTACACCGAAGGTTTCCGGTTCTATTCCCTGTCAGGGCGCCGACTGAAGGCAACCAACCAGTGTTTCTCTTCCCCTTCCACCTACCCCCCATCTCTCTTCCTAAAATCAATTAAAAACAAAACAAACCCTAGCCAGTTCCACGGTGAATGGCCAACTGGAGAGCAGTGACCCCTCAATGGAGCTGAAATCCCCTCTCTGTGGGTTCCCACTAACTAGGTCTGTCCTCGTCTGGGTTTACATAGAGCAAATGTAATTTGCCTTAAACACTATCATATCTAAGCTGTTTATCATGCTCCCCAACGCCTCTAATCTCCAGACCAGACATCCCTCCAAATGTCCTTTGATTTCAGCTCTTTACCCTCCCCCACCCCAGTCATATCCCTTTTTCCCCCTAATATCCCACCGACACATCACCTGCGCCTACAGAGGTGAAAGGAAAAGAAGAGAGATTACAATGAAGTATCGGTGGAGATTATTTTTAGATAGAATTACAGACCCTTTTTTCTTTTCTTTTTTCTGCTTTTCTATTTGCCCCATTTTCTACCATGGGCATGTGTGACGTTTATACCCAGGTCATTCAATATTCACTTGCTCCCTGGCTACTGAGCACGCAATCCGTGCCAGGAGCTGCTGTGTGACGTGTGCGAGGCTGCAGCCACAAGGGAGCGAGGTGAAACCCCCACCCTCTGCACCTGCCTCCTTCCACGTGCAGAGAAAGAGAGAAAAAAATGGGAGTAAAGTTAGTATCCTGTTAGAAGGTGATATAAAACCGAAAAGGGGAGTGGGGGTGCCGTGGTGGGGAACACCGCTAAGTAGGATGGACAGGGAAGGCATGACTACGAATGGGATAAAGACCTAAAGGAAGCCAGTCAGAAAGCCATTGAGCAGAACATTCCAGAGAGAGGGAATGGCATCTGCAAAGGTCCTGGGGCAGAGAGATGCCAGAATGCTTGAGAAGCACAAAGAAAGCCTGTGTACACAGAGTGGAGAGAACCAAGGGTCAAGCCGTAGGAGCCGAGGTCAAGGAAGTAGCGGGGTCAGAGGGAGCAGGGCCCCGTGGCCATGGGAAGGATTGAGCCTTTACGCTCAGTGAGCTGGAAGGCACTGGAGGCACTGGAAGGTACTGGAAGGCTTGCGGCAGCCAAGTGACGAGGTCTAGCAACATTTCAACAGGTCCCATTCGTTGCCCATGGAGAACTGAGCCAGGGGAGGCCAGCGCAGAAGAAGGGAGACGGGTGAGGAAGAGGGAGCCAGGACCCACACACGAGGCACTGGTGGGCGGACCAGGGAGAGGCTGCAGGGAAAGGGACATGCTCTGGATCCCCACGGCTCAGCCGACAGCCTTCGTGGAGGAAACAGTTAAAAGAAACGTCTGGAGCTAAATAAGACACTCCCTCCAACTGTGGTCTTGCCCAGGCACAAGGGCGATAGGATTTTACACTCCTTTCCCAGGGTATCCTGTTCACACACACACACACACACACACACACACACACACACACGCACACGCACACGACCACGCACACCCTGCCAGAGACCAGCCAACCACGGTGACAAGGATTCAATGAGGTACACGGCCCACATGGGATGTGACCCTATGAAGGTAAAACCCCTCGGACACTCCTCCCGCTAACCACAGCCTTCTCCCTCCACCCTGCCCTGCCCTCATCCTTTCTGGACCTCCCTGCCTCCTGGTTCAGGCCCTTCCTGGACCAGTCTCTATTTTCACAGATCCTTTATCAACTCATGGTTTCACTTGCTTCCTGCGACAACTCTTGCCTCTTACTCTACTCTGAAATTTCTCATCTCCTTACGAACCAGAAGCCCCTTTCCTTTTCCCAGCCCCAGAAACTAAGCTTCGCTGGAGAAACCATATGACTATATTGGTGGGATCTGCCACAAACCTCATGATTTTTTAAATGCATTAAGTTACTCCCACTCTTTAACTTTATATATTTCTAATCCACTTCCTATGGAATATCCAGCACAGCTATTGGAAACCTTCTCTTTTCCTGCCTCTTATCCTGAACCTACTCTCATGTCACTCCCCGAGGATGGATGATTGTACTTTTTATTTTGTGGAGAAGAGCGAACCCACAAAATGTAAGCCCTTTCGGCGTGAGCCTTTCACTCCCAGGAATTCTCAGTAGCTTCACCCTTTGCTCTCAACTCTGAGCTGTGCCTTCCCAAACATAACCCCTCCATCTGAGCCCTGGACATAGGCCCTGCCCAAGTCTCCCCACACACTGCCCCACCCACTGCCCTTTCCATCTTGTGCCTCCCCTGTGTCTTTCTGCGATGAGCATGTCCCCTGTGCAAGAGAAACCTCTTCTGTCCTAGAACAAACAATCCAAAACATCTCTTGACTCCATTTCAGCCAGCATTCAATACCTCACTTTTTTTTTTTTCTTGAATCAGTAAAAGCTCACTGAGCCAGCACAGCACCACAATTCTTAGAAACTAAGACAAATACAATGGCGTGCTGTCCTCCGCCACCATACTTCTCCAAAGAACAGTCAACACACCTTGTCGTTTTCCCACTTTCTCTTAGTTCACTGCAAGAAGTCCCCCAGAGGAATGTCCACGTTGTGACCACACCCAGGGCCAGAGCGACCACACCCACGCCAGCGACACGCTCCCTGATGGGCAATTGTCACTCTCCAGCTCCACACTGTCTCCTGGGCCCCAGCCCACTTCCTGCCCAACATCTCTCCTCAACTCTTCCAAGCCAAAGGTCAGGAACCACGTTCTCCAAGCTGCCTCTGCCTTCTCTTTCCCATCCAACTCCATCCTTCTCTTCCCCATGAATCCTCTTATTCCTAGAAATGGCTCCCGGGTCTCCCAGGCCTCTGGGTCCAGCCTCCGGGCACCTTTAACTTCTCCCTTGCCCTCTTCACCCCTCAGCTTTCAAGGCGTCTTCTCTGCCTACAGCCCCTTCATGCCATCTCCCTACTCCATCTTCCATGCCCACACCTTGTCCTTTGTCTATAAATTCGTCTTCGTTTTACCCCAAATTTGAGTGGCCACACACACACACACACACACACACACTTAAAATCCCATTATGATTTTTTTTCTTCTGTTGCCACAGTTACTCAGAGCAGAAGCTTTTGTGCAGTGCCTGGCCTTCCCCTACTCACACAGAAGGGCTCCAGTTACAGGGACCCTGTTCTGCTTGTCCCTTTCCTGTCCACCACAGAGCCATGCACACTGCGCAGTAAGGACTGTCCTGTGCTTCCTTCAGTCCCACTGAGAAGAAGAAGAATGGCGTCTATTCCGAGTACTATTCCTAGTGCCCGGTGGAATGAGTCCGCGATGGCTGATTTCTTGTATGTGGGTGGTCTGAGGACGGGGTTCTGAGCCCAGCTGACAACCATTAGGAACAATATTCCTCTTTCGGGCCCAGGAGGTGATGTGGCTGTCTGCAGGCATCCTGCCGCCTGTGGAACTGCTTCTTGTAATTTCCTCTGAGCTCCTCGGGTGCTGGAGGAAGGTCTAAGACGTGAGACACAGGGAATTTCCCATCGCCGCCGGCCCAGTCCGCCCTGGACAGCTTCTGAGTCAGTTCACAGGGTGACATGAAAGACATGATTTTCGGCCACCTCTGGACCTAAACGTCCTGATTTCGCATGGTTACCCAGCTCCCCACCTGTGCGGCTATGGGTTTTTTCCTTGGGGAAATATTTGGAGTCAGGTTAGTGACGGGAGAGGATGGATGTGGCATGGCCCAAGATATGCGTGGCTGACAACCAATACATGTTTCACTGTGTATGATATCCATAATCATCCATCAGCTCACTAGCACGAAGAGGGTAGTAAGCATATCCCCATAAGACAGAAGGGAACTTGCCTTTAAGTAGGAAGGATGCCATATTAGGCACCTGGAAGAGAGTCCCTACAGTAAACAGAAGAAAAACAAAGGCGAGATCTTCACCACTACTCCCCTAGCAATATGCACCGTTGTGATCTGCTGTCAAGAACATAACACACACGCACAGTAATGCACAGTGGGGTGAGTATATATTCTTAGAACAAACGCCAGTCTCCTACTTAGCTTAAGGCTTCTTGCCTCCCGGGTTCTGACCTGCGCCAGCCAAGGAACAGTGCAGGAGAAGGGTATGGCTACCCCCACCCCACCTCATGCCTCCTCCTGTCCTCCCTGCCTCCCCTGGGCCCTTGAAATCAGTGAAGGGCTGAGGTCACCAGGCCAGCTGTGGAGCATCCCTAAGCTTGTCCGTCTACCTCAGAGTCTGGGACCTCTTTTATTTTAAAATTTTATTTTCTCAGGGAAGAAGGAAGAGGGAGGGAGAAATAGAAGCATCAACGATGAGAGAGAACCATTGACTGGCTGCCTCCTGCACACCCCACACCGGGGATGGAGCCCACAACCTCGGCACGTGTCCTGCCTGGGAATCGAACCATGACCTCTGGGTTCATAGGCAGACAGTCAACCACCGAGTCGCACCGGCCAGGCTGGTGCTTCCTTTGGGAATGAGGGCTTCGGCCGACAGTCTTTAACCACAACTCCGGAGCTTAACACCCTCCCACAGTTCAGAGAAAAAATGGAGAACACGGTGCAATGAAATCTAAGAAGCCAGGTGCCAACTCCGAATAATGTAACAGTTCCAAGTCATACATAACGTTAAAAAGTTCTGTTCACTTGTTGATGCACAAGGAACCTGGCTGTCCGTGTCCCCGATCTCTGCTCATTCTGTGTGTTTAGGAGCAAAGAAGGGAGGTGAGCGTGCAGGGGTGGGGCACCCATCGTCCTAGTCCAGGAAGACTGTGCCAGGGTGTTGGGTGGCCCCCACGGACATGCTTAGAACATGCTGAGAGTCTCCTGAGGGTGCAGGGAGCTTGTCCCAGGGTTAGGATGTACTCTGCATGGTCAGGGCTTTTACATCTAAATTATCACTCTGTTCTCTTTGGTTAAAGTCCCAGCTCTTCATTGGACCATGTTTCAGACACATTAGCTTTTTCTACAGCTGCTCTGTCTTTGGTCACTGATGCTCACAGATCCCTACACCCCAGTGTGGCCTCCTTCCAGCCCTGACAGTCTTCCTGACCCCCTCTAGCTTCAGCCTGGAGGAGGCCCCGTTGGAGTGAAACCGGTGGAGACTAGATAACTTCATGGAGGGTATGTCCTAACCCCCTGGATGTAACCATAGAACGTGTGCATGGACCCGAGACACCTCTGGCTGCTCAGCTCTGGCTCTGCCTCACCCCGACACCAGGCCATATTGAACACGGGGGCATGGGGAGAGCTCGGCCCCTCTCCCAGCACTGGACCCTCCACTCCAATCCCTGCTCCAGGGGCCCCGGTGGGTTGGTCAAACTGTCTGGTTTGTACCCAGCCTGGGGCTCTCTCCCCTCAGTCCTGCTCCCCCCTCATTTTACATCGTCCAAAGGAACCACCTACACTCCCTCCAATAAACCTCCTGTATTCCTAATTCCCTCAGCACCTGCTTCCCAGAGACCCTAACACAACGCTCCTGAGACCAATATTAGTGCCAAGTTTTGTCCCCACCCCGACGTGAAGACCAGCCCTGGAAAATACAATGTCCTATCCCTCCAATGACCCACGGCGCTACTGGGCCACTTCTAAGGCAACCAGCCAGCATCCTAACGCTGTCTTCAGGGAGTGGTCCGATGGCGAAAACCCTGCTCCTGTCACAGTGACAAACAACGGCAGGGAACACACTACTTCCACGTTTTCAGGTGAAGCTAAAAGCATATGTGATGCCGAAAGAACCCTGGCCAACCCACGGTTGATTTATGCCATGAATTAGCATCAATCCGGAGGTTATCTCACTTAAACATGGAGCCAGCCGGGACCGGTTTGGCTCAGTGGATAGAGCGTCGGCCTGCGGACTGAAAGGTCCCGGGTTCGATTCCGGGCAAGGGCATATACCTTGGTTGCGGGCACATCCCCAGTAGGGGGGGTGCAAGAGGCAGCTGATCGATGACTCTCTCTCATCGATGTTTCTAACTCTCTATCCCTCTCTCTTCCTCTCTGTGAAAAATCAATAAAACATATTTTAAAAATAAAAAAATAAAGAAAAAATTAAAAAAACAAAACAAACATGGAGCCTAAGCGCCACACTGGCAGGAACAGAGCTGGGACGGGGCACGGGGAGAGTCCGCTCGGGGGCACACACTTCCCGGATGAGAGCAGTGAGTCCTGGGCTGGCTGGGCAGCAGGGACGGAAGGATGAAGGGGCGCGGGCAGGTTCCCACGTGGCCGTCAGGGGAGGCTGTCCTGCAGGAGGTGCAAGTTGCTAAAAGAGCACATTTTCCACGTTTTCACCACAGAACATACACGGGTAAGGTGAGGCGATGGAGATGTTAACTGACCCAATTGTGGCCGTCACTTCCCAAGACATCCGTGTATCAGATCACGTAATCGCACACTTCCACGGTGTGGAACACCAATCACATCGCAGCAAACCTCGGGGAAAACAGCAACAACAAACACCTGTGTGACCTTGTTTCTAAATCATAGCCACCTTTGTGCACCAGGTAAGTCTGAGGTCACACGAGATGTGTTTGTTTTCATTTCAGTTTTTAGGAATCAAGTCACGGGCCTCTTTAAGTCTTCTGATGGGCTCTCTGTGGATTTTCCATCCCTCAAGGCTCAGACATAAGAACAGAAGTGCGTGGCTCACGTTAGTCAGAAGATAAAATACTCTCTTTGGGTCTGTGCTCCTTCCTGCTGTCTTTGTTCATGGCTAATGTCTACTAGCGACCCTAACCCATCCCTAAACCCTCAACCCAAACCCCAACCTCAATGCTTCCTCCAGGACCCCTCCCCCTCCGGTCCCAGCTGTCGGTTCTGCAATGTGCCATGAGGCCGGTCAGCTTACACACCCTTCCCTCCACACAATCAATGAAAAGTGAGTATTTGACTTGGGGGCTTTTTCAAACAACACGCGTCATGAAAACACTTGACTTGTTTTTCCCTTTTACATGAAGCTCAGACGTTGGCATGGTGACGCTCAATCTTCACTACAAAGGTCTTTGGCATCGCCCCTTTGAAACGTGGCCTTTAAAACAAAGGACCGAGAGTCGCATGGTTAGAGTTACATGTTCTGTCAGCCCCACGCCCAGCTGGCTCACCAGAGCCATATCGTAAAAGTTTATGGGACTAATTTGGAGGCCCGTATAAACGGGTGTTATTGTTTACTTTTGGATATTGATAATAGTGGCATATTAGCAGTAAACGTGCAATGCAAACGAACAGTGCTTTCCAGAAAATTCCACCCAGAACCGTGCAAACATTAAGAGCCGTGCTTTGGTGAGATGTGTTTACTTTTTCCAAAGTGCATGCTCCAAAGTAACGTGGACTCTCAATTAAGCAAAACACACCCCGGGGTTTTCATGTAACCCTGGAATTTGATCTTTAAAATTAAAAAAAAAAAACTTTCTCTGCTATTTACAGTCCCTGCTCTGGAAAACTCCCAACATCTGGCCGCCAGAGTCGGCGTAGCCCAACGCGGGGAGACACATGTGCGAGTGCATGCCCGCGAACCCGCGGCTCCTTAGGGCGAGACGCGCTGATGCTGCCACCTCGTCCCTTCCTCCTCAGAAACCCCGAGCGCTGTCTGCTCCGGGCACCCAGAGGAGGAAGGCACATGTCACGTGTCACATGTCACAACCCGGTAACACACATACACGCATGAAAGCAAGTAGTAGGCATCCATTCCACATGGGACGCACCGGGGTCATTTCCATTCTCTCCTGCCCCTCGCCTCCGCCTCTGGTTCACGTTGGCCTTGACCCCGCCCCCAGTGGGCCGTGGCCCGCAGTCTGGAAGCCGTGGCTTTGCAGCCTGGCTGAGGACTGGCCTCCAGGCCAGCAGCCCGGGGCCCTGGGAGCCCAGCTCTGCAGCCACCCAGCCCCAGGGGCCGCTGGCCTGCCTGTGAGGAGACTCGCTCCAGGAGGCGGATCTGCGGGGGGGGGGGGGGGGGGGGGTCCTCCTCTGAGCCACTGAGCCCGGAAGGATGGCTGTTCCGAGCTCGGCCGTTCATGCCCCTCACTTCAAGCGGCAGCAGCTTTCTGGCAGGACTCCGGGGCAAAGGAGCACTTCTTTCCAGTTTCATCAACCGCATCCAACGGGGTTCCCATGACCAGCCAGGGCTCGGGCCTGGGCCCCCCAGGCCTGGGTGCAGGGGGGTCTAGGGGGCCGGGAGGGGCTAGGTTGGCTGCAGGAGGTCTGTGAGCGTGTATGAGAGTGTGTGCGCGCTTATTCTGGAGAGAAAGTGCATGAATTCGTCGGGGGGGTTTAAAAGTTCCCTGATTCAAAAAGTGAAGATGAGCTGTCAAGCGATGACAAGACATGCCTACACACAGGGCAGATGCCAGAGGCTGGGCTGGGAAGGCCCACGGCTGCCCGGTCCCCAATCCATGCCACCGGGAGGGCGAGGCTGTGAGCAGGAGAGATCCGGGGCTGCCAGGGGCAGGCGGGGGCGGGAGGAAGGCGTGGTTGGACCTCGGAGGATGTTGGGGCAGGGCAATGGCTCTGTGTGAGACATGCACACCGTTACACATTAATCTGCACCCACAGAGCACACAGCACAGAGCTGAGCCCTCTGGGAACACGGAGCCCGGGCGATGCTGACGTGTCATCATGGGTTCACCGGCTGTGAGCAGATCGGCCACCCGGAGTGATGGTGCCCATGGTGGGGGCTGTGGTGTGCGCATGGGAACAGGCATATGGGAGTCAAACTGCTATAAAAAATAAGCCATGTACATGTACATGTACTTATACCTATTCACATACACATACATATACATAAATGAGAGGGGAAATAGGAACAGCTATAATACTTCCAACAACAAAGGCAGGTTTTTAAAAAGAGTTAGGTGCGGCTCTGTTGGCTGCTGTCTTGATTTCCAGTGGGCGCATGCCCAGGTTAGGGGTTACTGGATTGGTCCCAGAATGGGACAGGCAAAAGGCAGCCAACCAATGTTTCACTCTCACATCGATGTTTCTCTCCCTCTCCCTCTCTCCCTCTCCCTTCTCCTCTTTAAAAAGAAAAAATCAATAACAAATCATTTTTTTTTAATTATTGCTATTCGGCCGAAACCAGTTTGGCTCAGCAGTAGAGCATCGGTCTGCAGACTGAAAGGTCCCAGGTTCGATTCCAGTCAAGGGCATGTAGTTGGTTGCAGGCACATCCCCGGAAGGAGGTGTGCAAGAGGCAGCTGGTCAATGTTTTTCTCTCATTGACATTTCTAGCTCTCTATCTCTCTCCCTTCCTCTCTGTAAAAAAATCAATAAAATATAAATAAATAAAAAACTCTGTTTCATGTACTCACTTAAAAAAAAATTATTGCTATTCGTCATCTAAGCAAGGTCCACAGAGACCCCTCTGGCACTTGTGAAAATGCAGGTCCCTGAGTCCACCCCAAACTTTCCGAAGAAGAGTTGGGGGAGCCCAGGAATCTGCATTTCTGAGCCGAGACGCAGGCTGTTTGAGAGCCACCTCTGGGCCGAAGGCCGGTGGGTGTGTAAGCCAACTGCACACAACTACAGCCTCTCTCCCGGGAAGGGACAGCTCGACTCCGGGACAGCTGGCGCCTCCCTGCACACCAGGGGGGGGGGGGGGGGGGCAGGCACTGAGCCTGGGTGCAGGCGCCCGGAGCACAGCCCGAGGCCACAGGGAGCCGGCAGGGACAGAGAGGGGAGCCCAGCTCCAGCCTAGCCCCGGGCACACCTGTGGCAGGCCGCCCGGCGCCAGAAGCCCCTCCTGTTGTGTCATATCAAACGCTTTGATATTTTCAGACAATCCTCTTATTCTGATCATAAAAGCCACACACGCACGCTGTAGGGCTGTTTGCAGTTTGCTCTCCTCTGCTGAAGGCCACTGCCCTGCAGAGACACGGGGCAGCGCCCGGCATCCAGCCCGATCGCAGGCATGCGGGGTGTGTACCCGCTGGACGCCGATCAAAGCCGAGGATGAAGGAAGAATCGGGCCGCGGATCCAAGGCTACGTCATCCTCACAGCGCACAGACTGGGGGGAAGCTCCGGTCTCTGGTCCCCGCTGAGCACATCCTCAAAGGATAAACTTTCTAACTTCCTGAGGAGCAAAGGGACTGTAAATCAGATCTGCAAACGCGGTCGAAACGCCTGCTGCTCAACGGCCTTCTGTCAGCCAGGTAGGCGCGGGGAGCGGGGGGCAGGGAGCGGGGAGCAGAGAGAGGGGAGCGGGGAGCAGGCCTAGGCCAGGAAGGGCCAGGAGCATGGCCAAGCCCCTCACCCAAATCAGGCTGGAGCCCTCCCCGGGTTGGCATCTGCGTCCTGTGCTTTGTGCTCCCGCTCACCCCCGGGACTCTCAGGCCTCCTGGTGACCTTGCACTTCACGTGGGCTGCTCCTGAAAGCCCTTTCAAACCCTTCCTTCTATGAAACACAAGCAGCGTTTTCGTCTAACACCTTTTACAGCCAGAAACACTTGCTGTCACTTCCAGAGCGATCAGCGGGGGAAAGAGCACAGCCGGGCCATGGACTTCTTGGTAAGTCCCGACCCTGTTGCTGTCAAGTGCTTTCCAGAACTTTCCCTCTTCTTCCTTCTACCCCTCGACGGCGATTACCTAAGAGGAGGCTAACGGCGCGCATTAGTAATATCGCCCGCTATTATGCAATTGCTCTAGCGTTTCGTGTTTGTTCTGGCGGAAAGTGCGGCGGTAAATTATGCAGAATACATTGCCCTCATGCAAAAGGTTTCTCCCCACCCTTCCTCCCCCAATAGCGGGCGGACAGGCGAGCGAAGGACACACCACCTTTGTGGCTGCCCCCACCCCCACAGCTCCCGCCGCACACCTGCACGGTTAGGTCACCGTGTGGGGAACTGAAGTCCTTTTCAGGAGAAATGAGCCGAAGGCAGAGCCGCCCACTATTTACACTAACGGGCAAGTGGGCCATTCAAGCGCTATTTGTAAGATTTCCTCCCGCCAGTACAGGCCAGCAACTTCTCAGCACAGAACGGGCTCCTGAGAGACTCCATGTCAGGGAGCTCAGTATTTTTATTTCTTTGTTAATCCTCACCCGAGTCTATTTTTTCCCCCACTGATTTTTAGAGAGAGCAGGAGAGAGAGGGAAAAATAGAGAGAAACATGGTTATGAGAGAAACACATCGATTGCCTCCTGCATGAGCCCTGACCAGGGCCCTGGGCTGGGGAGGTGCCCATGACCGGAATCGAACCCGGGACCCTCTGGTCCACAGGCTGATGCTCTATCCACTGAGTCAAACTGGCTAGGGCCCCAAATCAGAGATTTTTAAGGAAATATAGAAAGGCGGTCTGTTTTCCTAACCTGGTTGTCAAAGACACAAATTCCATAGACCTAAAACAAAACCAGGAATAATTATTTAAAATCCAACCAGACAGAGCCGGAGAGATTCACAAAGAAAACCAACACCTTTACTTCTCTCTGACCGGAGCCTTCGTCCGCGGTTAGCCACGCAGCTCTCACCTGCCGGCTCGCCTTCAAAACACACATAAGCAACCCGAGTTGAATTTTATTTTTTAAAAACTCTCAAGGTGATCCTTTTTCAAAATCATCCTCCACTTATTTATGCTAACCCATACGGTGATGGTGCGATGGAGCAGAGCGGTCAGAGCCGGGCGGTCCCCGTGAACACCTGGTCGGAGGCCATGACGCTCAGATTTGTCCACACCGCCTGGGTCTGCACACACCGCCCTTCTCACCAAGAAGGCTGTCTGCACGTCATGGATTCCCTTCTAAACACCTGCACTGATTTCTCACCGACCCTGCCTGTTCCTTCTGGGTGATTAAGAGCAAAAAGCCAATCACAGCGGATTTCGGTTATTGACCCGCTCCACTGAACGGTGGAAGGTATTCCTTCCCAGAAGCTCGAATTTGCATCTGGCAGCTGCATGGTCAACAGACTCTTTTAAAAAAAGCTTTTCTACCTGCACCCCCTCGCCCAAGTCTGTGTGTAACACGGCCACTTACCGGGTAAGTTCCAGATATTTCGGAAGAAAACTTAACACCCACAAGGGATTTCCCACTTGCACCTTGGCAGGCAGAACTGCCATGCCCCCATAAAATGTCCCACAGAAATCAGAGTGCAGCCTCCCTCTCTACCCCTGCTCAAAACAGAATCCTCAGCAATCCGGACCGCACCCTCTTTCTGAAGTTTCACAGAACCCAAAGGATGAATTGCCACTCTTATTACTTCCAGTTCCATCTCCCAAGAAATCACACGGGTAAGGGTGTACGTTACACAGGGTCCCGGTCCATCACACTCCCACATATATGTCTTTACCATGTGTGTATGCGATGTTTTGGAAGGCATTGTACATGTTAGTCCAAAAAAAAAAAAAAAGATACATTTTTCAATACCAGAAGCCTTCCTTTCCATGACAAACCACTTTCCATTTCCAATCCGTGTGTTAGGCAAAGAACATAAATGAGTGAGCGTGACCAGGCCCCTCGGGGGGAGGGAGCAGATGGGGAGCGTGAAGACAGGGCCCCGCCAGGGAGGGTGTGGCCCGGGGGGGCCCCCCCGCTGAGCTGAGCAGCCCCAGGGAGACAGCCTCCTGGGGAACGGGCTCCGGCCCCCACTTCCCACAGCAGTTACTCAACCCATCACCTCATTTCCTTGCCGAGCCGCTCCCTGCGAGGGCATGTGCTTATGTGCATGTGCGTGTGTGTGCGTGTGTGTGCATGTGTGCATGTGCGCGTGTGCGTGTGCGAGTGTGTGCATGTGTGTGCGTGTGTGCATGTGTGTGTGCATGTACGTGCGTGCATGTGAGTGCATGTGTGCATGTGCGAGTGTGTGTGTGTGTGCGTGTGTGTGCATGTGTGTGTGTGCATGTGTGTGTGTGCACGCATGTGCGAGTGGGACTGAGAGGAGTGGGCGGCTTCCTCCCAGGGACCTGCCGCCGCACATGCCTCACTTCTGTCCTCTCTCACCTCCAGGGCCGCGGGGAATCGCCGTCGGTGGGTGAGTGCCGGGGCAGGAGTGGCGGGGAGAGCTACCAAAGGTCCCTGTGCCCACACAGAACAACGTCTGCCCACGGAGACCCGCGTGTGGCCCGCTGGTCTCCTCCTGGTGACCCAGGCAGCGCCTCGGAGATGGAGGCGTTCCCTGCACTGACCCAGAGGTCAGCGACCGCCCGCAGAGGCCGGGCTGGATGCCCTCAGCTCAGCGGGCCGCATGGGCTGGTGCAGGGCTGCCACCGGCCACGGCGGTGTGACAGCCCCCTGGACAGTGTGGACACGCGTGGCCAGGCTGTGGCCCGGGAGAACCATCACTAAGAACAATGAAATCTGCATGTCCTATCAGTTACCTGTGTAATGAGATATATTCTTCCCTGGGATTTCTTTCAACCGCGTCTATGTGAACCCCACCGTCTTAGTGGGGGGACGGCGGCACGCACTGCGTGGGGGCGGGCGCCGTGAAGACCGGCCGGGAGGGCGCCGCGGCCTCGGGGGCAGGGGCACCTACCTGGATGTGAGCTGCTGGGTCCGGGACAGCCTGAACCATGTCCCTCAGGAGGCCCGCTCCTTCACCGTCCGCGCAGCCCCGGAGACAGCTGGGAGGCAGAGGGACAGAACCTCAGTGAGCAACCACGATCCCGGGTTTTCGTTTCCCTGAGGGCTAACACCACGAAGCGAGGTGAAAAGTAATAGTAACAACAATAACCACCCAGCTCTGCGGGAAGCACGTGCCCAAAGGCGTCCTGGAGGTCAGCGCGGTGTGCGAAGCGACTGGGGACCCCACTGCCTTCTCTGGGGAACATCACTCACCTCCATCCCCAGTGAATCCCAGTGTGACAAGCCCCTCCCACCCAAACCCACGTCACACGCAGTTCCTACACGTCATCGTCCATTGGCAGCATCTCTGATGATGCTTTAAAGAAAGAAGTTAGCCGAAACCAGTTCGGCTCAGTGGATAGAGCGTCAACCTGCAAACTGAAAGGTCCCAGGTTCGATTCCGGTCAAGGGCATGTACATTGGTTGTGGGCACATCCCTGGTAGGGGGTGTGCAGGAAGCAGCTGGTCGATGTTTCTCTCTCATCAATGTTTCTAGCTCTCTATCTTTGTTTCCTCTCTGTGAAAAATCAATAAAACATATTTTAAAAATTAAAAAAAGAAGTTAGATTAAATATGAGACAGAGTCTCTCACAGTGAGCACGTTGGACTTTGGAAGTTCCCACCCACCTCGGGGCTGTCAACACACCTTCCTAAGCTCCGGGCCTGTGCCCGCACGGGCTCCAGGGAGTCCTGCCCAGATGGTGGCGGACTTGGAGCCCTGGGCTTCGCATCTCACTGCCCACAGCGTCCCTGGTCTTGGAAAGCGTGCAATTCCCTCCCATCTCCCCCAGCCCTTTCCGGGGACAATATCTGCTTTAGAAATGCAGCAAGAATGGAGCGCCGTCTTGAAACGGCATTGGGTCGCCGTTGCGATAACCCATGCCCGCGGCGCACCAATGGGAGAGGCTCAGAGGGGGGGCTGGGCGTCTGGGCTCAGGAATCCTCGGAGTCCCCCAAGATCGCCTCTTCAGGAGAGCAGCGGGCCCCCAGGAAATCGCCCTCCTCTGGGAGGGTCGCCCCAGAGACCCATCCCCAGCCTTCCTCCGGGCTGCACGCCCCCGCTCAGAACAGATGTTCTTTCCATACGTTCCGGTCCCTCTCCGGGACAGCTCACTCCGCACAAGTCCTCCCCACGCACTTGCTGGTGCTCACACTCAGGCTGCCAGCCCCGCCCTCAGCTCACGGGGGATTTACAACCGCCTTTGATCCCAAGAACACTGGGGAAGGCTTGTCCCGGCTGAGCCCAGGCCCCCAAAAACCAGAGGCCTCCCTTCTGCCTCTGGGAATGGGCTAAGGGGCGTGTTTCATGTATAAAACACTAAAATCAGCCCGACTGGCATGGCTCAGGGGTTGAGCATCAACCTATGAACCAGGAGGTCACGGTTCGATTCCCGGTCAGGGCACATGCCCAGGTTATGGGCTCCATCCCTAGTGTGGGGTGTGCAGGAGGCAACCAATCAGTGATTCTTTCTCATCGTGAATGTTTCTCTCTCTCCTTCTCTTTTCCTCTCTGAAGTCAATAAAAATATATTTTTAAAAATAAAATTCTGAAATCTTCCACCATTATTATTATTATGATATAATTTTGCATAGTTAATAAATGCAGAGGCTCCTTCTTTGTGTACCTCCTGAAATGAGGTTTCCATTGAATGCAGGTAAAATTACTAAAAGAGAACTTCAAACCCAACTTAGTAATATGGCGGGAACCACACAGTTTCATAAAGCCTAGGGCTGTACACACCACCCTCAGCCTCCCGCTTCCGCTGGGAGGAGTGGAAGAGAGCAGAAGGCGCTGGGGAAAGAGGGGCTGTTCAATCCTTACAACTCGGGGATTTACAAACTCTGCAGTGTGGCGGGGAGGGGGCAAGGGGCTGGGCGAGGGGCGTCGGATTTGGGAGGGAGACTCAATGGGCTCAACATAATCCTTCCAACGACACCGACCAGCCCAAGAAGAGGCCTTTGTAGGTTGGGACCACCAACATCAAATATGAAAGACACAAAATGTGTACACAGTCGCATCTCCCTTCAGCCGTAACGAGGACGGGCAGGCTTGCCCGGGTCTTTATTTTACCTTCAATTGCCCTGGGCTCCACCATCTTCTTTCTCTCTGAGGCATTTGTCTTGCTTTTGGTCGATGCGGCTTTTCTTGGGTCTTCGAAGATCTTGGGACAGCCTAAAAGAGAATGCAAATACATGAAACCTTGGGTTTGTTTTTATGAGTTTGTATGTGGGTTGGTTTTTTTTGTTTGTTTGTTTGTTTTGTTTTTCAAATATTAACACCAAGTATCAACTAGGCCAGTGGTCAGCAAACTCATTAGTCAACGGAGCCACATATCAACAGTACGACGGCTAAAAATTTCATTTGAGAGCCAAATTTTTTTAATGTAAACTTCTTCTAACGCCACTTCTTCAACATAAACTCACCCAGGCCATGGTATTTTGTGGAAGAGCCACACTCAACGGGCCAAAGAGCCGCATGTGGCTCTCGAGCCACAGTTTGCTGACCATGGAACTAGATGTTTAGTGACAAAACCTATTCCTTAAACATTTTTCTAAACTATCCCAAAAAGGGGAATGAAGCTAAAATCCTTCCCTTAAAAAGGGGACTGCGGGGGGCATCATTCCTCTGAGGGAAGCTCCGCCTCATGAAGCAAAAACCAGGATGGAAGCAGAGGCCCCGCCCGGACTGGAGTCCCGAGGCACAGTTATACTTTTGCAAAGAAAATATTGTGCAAATGTTTTCTTCACCGAAGAGGCCCAGATCCGGTAATAATGGTTTTCCCAGATGGCTCAGCGCTAGTCTCTGCTCAAAACAGAGAGGAACGGGTCTAGTTACCATCCCTGAGCCTGAACTTAAGCCACTGCTTCGGTCCCAGGAAACGAGCCATCCGTTTGATCTGTGGACGCTGGAGGACCCGTATGTTTTCACAGATCAGAACAGCCCCAGACTGAAAAGGGAGAAAATAAATCTTCCCGAGAATAGGCCTGTCGGCACGGCTCTCCAGCCCAATCTCTCTTTCTGGGGAGATGAGAATTTCTGTGCCTATGCACCGCTCCAAGTAAAACACCCAATCCCAAAACACTTCACTTCACAGAATCCTCACAACATGACAAATTGCAAATGGCAACTGTTTGGGTTGAAAATATTTTCAAATTAGAAAATGTCTTAAGTATTGCATCAAATTCAATATTTGCCATGGGCAATAGCACAGTTATTTATAAATGGGCCCATGGCCAGCTGACCCTCCCATGCCACCTGAAGGCTTTGCGCCCGTGAATAGAGACATTTAATCCGAATTTCCCAACTGTCACAGCAAAGCATTTATGATGTCTTGGAAAATACAGATTCTTGTGAACAAAAATTAGGGTACAGAACCATAGGTATAGTCTGATTCCATATTGTAAAAAAAAAAAAAAAAAAAAAAAAAAAAAAAAAAGATGGATGTAAGCTAGGAGGGAAGATAGGAGGAGGAGGAATGCATGAAAACCATCTTTAGGTTTCCAGTGTGAATTACGGAGACTCTTCTTTTCTTCAGTAGAGTTTTGGGTACTTGCCAAAATTTAAGAACCAAGAATATTCATCTTCATAGTCATAAAAAAAACTAAGCAATAGTTGAGATATGGAAACACCCTATCAACAGATGAATGGTTAAATAAAATATACAGACATGCATATGTGCAATGGAATAGTATCTACACTAATAAAAGAGAAAGATGCAAATTGACCGTACCTTCGCAACTCCCCAGCAGCCAATCAGGAGTGAGTATGCAAGTTAACCCAACAAAGATGGCAGATTAATTTGCATACACAGTCACTGAGCGGCCGGGGGCATCCCGCACTGCCCCAGCTGCTCTGGGCCTCTGGGCAGCATGGGAAGGTGGAAAGGCAGCTTCGGTCCAGAGCAAATGCTGTGCCAGCAGCCAAGGGAAGGAAGGCCCATTCTTGCACGAATCTTTGTGCATTGGGCCTCTAGTTTAGCCATAAAAAGGAATGAACCCGTGCTGTTAGCAATCATATGGATGGGCCTGAAGGGCATGATTCTAAGTGAGTAAGTCAGACAAAGTAAATACCATTTGATCACATTTACATGTACAATCTAAGAAAAAATTGAAGTAAAAAAACCTCATAGATACAGAGAACCTTATAGCCAGCGGTGGGAGAAGGAGGGTGAGTGAAATGGGTGGAGGGGTCAGGGGTGCGGATTTCCAGGTGTAAAATGAGGAAGTCCCGGGGGGAGGGGGAATGTGCAGCACTGTAGTTACAGTTAATGGCACGGGATTGCATATTTGAAAGTGGTTAAGAGAATAGATTTTAAAAGTTCTCGTTGCAAGAAAGAAACACTGTATGTGTGGTGAGGGATGCTCCCTAGACTTACCGTGGTGCTCACTTAGCAATATACGCAAATATCAAATCATTATATCGCACGCCCGACACCAACATACAGCAGTCCTCTAAGCCGTGGCTTCCCTTCCCAAGGTTTCAGTGACCGCCTCAGCCACAGTCAAAAATATGAAGTGGAAAATTCCAGAAATAAACAACACAGAGTTTAAAATCACTCGCCATTCTGAACACCCTGGTGAAGTCTCCTGCCTTCCAGTGCCATCCCACCTGAGGTGTGAATCGTGCCTCTGTCCAGCTATATCCGCTCCCCATCCCTTACTTAGTTTACAGTATTCCGGTTCTCAGATCAGTTTGAGAGAGAGAGAGAGAGAGAGAGAGAGAGAGAGAGAGAGAGAGAGAGAGACACCACATTCACATAACTCTTTCTGGCCACATCACTTTCATTACAGTATATGGTCATCATTGTTCTATTCTCTTATTAGCTACTAAAAGGCCAGCGCACGAAATCATACTGACCAAAGACTGGTGTGGGTGGGCGGGGCTGCAGCGAGAGGCAGAAGAACGGCGGAAAGTTCTCGCTGACAGGGGCTGGAGCCAAACCCGCCTGAGCACCGAAGCAGCCGTGGCGCCCCAGAAAGGCCCCGGCTGGAGCCCAGGTCTGTGCTGACCCAGCAGCTCGCTCCTCTGCCTGTTGCGGGGGAGGGCGGTGGTGTGAGGGCAGGGAGCCGCTGTGGGGGCAGTGCCCAGCGCACAGAGAGATCACGGCATCGTCATGCTCGGGGAGACGTGTGACCTTGCTCCCCGACACCCTGGGCAAGGAGCTGCTCCCCCGTACAGACTGGCCTGCCCACCGGGCATCAGCAACGGCGAGTATTCCACCAGTGAGGGCTGGGAGACGGAGAGCCAGACCCAGAGGAGCCGCCTCCACGGCAGGAAGCAGCCTGGGTCCGGGGACAGGACGGCCTGGTGGGAAGGGACGCTGGGGTCAGAGGGGCAGCGGTTGTGCTGGGGGTCACGGTGAAAGAGGCCACAGAGGACACAGTTGTCCAGGGGTAGCTCCCCCTACCCCAGCCCTCCTGCATAGATGGATGGCAAAGCCAACAGACACAACCGACTGCCCTCTTTCTCCTTACAGAGCGAACCCCAATGTTGTTCAAGTGTGTAGTCCACCCCCCAAAGTGCCCCGGGGGAAGCTGACTTCATGGTTAAGTCCTATCACGGAGCACCCCTTCCTCTTACCACTACTACTGTAGGGATATGCGTGTGGATAATTCTGGCCAATTCAACCCTGGGGGTGTGAGCAAAGGGACTTCTGGGAAAGGTCTCCTGGCTGACCGGAACAGGTCAGAGGGCGTTTTCCTGTCTGGGAGACACGTGGACCGGTGAGGGCCATGTGAGGTCCGGAAAGCAGGGAGCCTGAGATATCTGGGACATATGACAGAAGCCCTCACACCATGATGGGGAGAGCATCCCACCCACTAGGTCTGTGGTCCAAAGAGGCACTTCCAGCTCTCCTGACACACTACCTGTTCTCAGACATGCCAACTATGCTCTTCAGTTCTAACTTTACAACATGATCTGCTGGCAATCAGTTCAGCCCATAAATCTTCCCACTGATACCACATATTTAAGGCTTCAGAAACAAACAACCGCCACCGAGATAACAGGCTTCTCTCCATCTATACACGTGTTGGATGTCCAGCACTCAAGGTGACATCAAACATGCTCTCAATAAGCAAAGGGTTTTCCTTAAAAAACTGAAGGCAGAATGTGGCGAGGGGAGTAAGAGAGGAACAGAAGAGGCGGTGATTCCCTCGCACCAGGGAATGGTGATGCCCCTTCAGGGGCACGGATGCATGGCGGGCACTTAGTGTGCAGTAGGTGGTGATGGGGAGGCGTCACGAGCAAAGAAATGAAGGAGAAAGAGTGCGTTCGGGAGAGGCACGCTGTAGGGAGAGTGGCTTCATCTCTTCCCATAGAGATGGGCACAGGATGTGAGCTCAGAGCTGTTGCATGGCTTCTCTCCATCGTTAAGGAGAGGTTCCACTGTTTTTGGTCTCCATCCATGATCTAAATCTAACCTGCCTTTCTGACCCAGCCATCCATCCATCATCCATCTTCCATCATTCTTCCACCATCCACCTATTCACCACCCACCCATCATCCAGCCAGCCATCTATTCATACATTCACGCATCCATCCTCCATTATCCATCCATCTATCCATCCACCCATTCATCATCCAGCCATCCTCCTATCCACAATCCATCCATCCATCCATCCACCCATCCATCTATCCATCACCCATCCATCATCCATCCATCCATCATCCACCCATCCATCTACCCATCATCCAGCCAGCCAGCCATCATCCATCCATTCATTTATCCACAATCCATCCATCCATCCACCCATCCATCTATCCATCACCCATCCATCCATCATCCATCCATCCATCATCCACCCATCCATCTACCCATCATCCAGCCAGCCAGCCATCATCCATCCATCCATTTATCCACAATCCATCCATCCATCCACCCATCCATCTATCCATCATCCACCCATCCATTCATCACTCATTCATTCATCTATCCAAAATCCATCCATCCATCCACCCATGCATCTATCCATCATTTATCCATTCATTCATCATCCATCCATCTATCCACAATCCATCCATCCATCTATCCATCTGTCCAACTGACTGCCTGTCCTCCATGTGCCAATTACTAAGGTAAGGGATGAGCTTTGCCCATGATTTCCAAGTCTTTGAGGAGAGACAGAGTTTAGAGAAATAATCACAAATACCAACCCTACACTGCCTCGTTTGACCCCCAGCTGTAATATAATTCATGTAAGGGAGTTATGCAGGCAGAGTATGACTGAGGACAGCACCTGAACTGTTTGGGAAACTGAAAGAGAAAAGCAAAACAGGGAAGAACACAAGGAGGATCAATAAGAGAACTGGGAGGAAGCTAGACAAGATCCGAGTCCCGGAAGCCACACAAGGACATTCGGAGGACAGAAGTATTCATAGCATCTGAGCGGCGGAGCGATAAGTGAACATGAGGACCGCACTCAGCAACCACACGACTGAGAGCGGGTCTCGGACCTGACAAGTCCCAGCCTCCCAGTGGCCTCTACCAACGCTCAGCCCCGTGGCTGGGCTAAGCCAGCTTCCCAAAGGTCCAGCACTGGCTGGCCTGAAGGACGTGTGAAGGTCAATGCAGGCTCTTCCTGAAAGGAGTTAAGCAGCAAGAGAGGGTCGGGGAGAGGAGTTCAAGGAAAAGGCACTGATGTGTTCACCTACCCAATAGGTGCTGTGTGTCTCTGCTGTTTCAGAAATGGCTAGCAGCTAAGGATGCACCCGGGAATTTCCTGGCCTCGAAAAGCGGGCAGCCCGAGGAGAAGAAGGTTTCTCTTCCTGGTTCGCTTGTTGTGTAAGGACCAGGAAAGCAGGTGTGTTTCTAGGTCGGGGAGAGGGAACAGGAGGAGGAGCAGACACAGAGATCCCAGAGACAGAGGAAGCAGAACTGTCCCTTCTGTAAGAGACAGAGGCAGCCTAAACTGGTGTGGCTCAGTGGATAGAGCGTATGCCTGTGGACTCAAGGGTCCCAGGTTCGATTTCCAGTCAAGGGCATCTCTCTCCCTTCTTCTCTGTAAGAAATCAATAATATATATATATATATATATTTTTTTTTTTTTAAGAGACAGAGCTGAAATCGGTTTGGCTCAGTGGATAGAGTGTCGGCCTGCGGACTGAAGGGTCCCATGTTCGATTCTGGTCAAGGGCATGTACATTGGTTGTGGGCACATCCCCAGTGGGGGGGGGTATGCAGGAGGCAGCTGGTCAATGTTTCTCTCTCATCGATGTTTCTAGCTCTCTATCCCTCTCCTTTCCTCTCTGTAAAAAATCAATAAAATCTATTTTAAAGAGTTGGGGGGGAGCAAGGGGCAAGGCAAGGCACAGCACACATTGGCGGGTCCGCTCTGGCACGTGGGTGGGACCCCACTGGCCCAGAAGTGTGTGCTGATGGAAAAGTGATTGGCAGCGTTTGGCAATGCCTATGGAGGAGCTATACCCATCAAGGCCCAATCAGGTGGTGGGGCGGGACCCACCAGGGTTGGGAAGGGCGATCTGCTCTGCGTGAAGCTATCTTATTGTAGATATACACAGGCACCTCCGCCAAAATACCACCACACCTGGACTGGTGCTGAGCAAGCAGCTGGGTGCCAGAGCCCAGCCAGTGGACGGACACGTGGGGCTCACACGCAGCAGGACTTAAGGACGGGATGACTGCTGACAGGTAAGTACCGATGTGCCTCCAGCGGGCAAAGTTTTTAAAGTTCACGAATAATCTTGTAACTTCGTCTCGGAAGCCACTTCACGTAGCTTTTCATGGGTGTTAGCTGGAAGAGGACCGTGCGTCTCGGGAGAGGCCCCGTGGGAAGGACGCCCAGGAAGGCCCGGGGAGGCTGGCCTCCAGTCACAGTGCCCATTCGCCTGGACCAAGGTCATAGGTCAGAGGCCTGAGGTTGAAGGACCTCATTCTTTGGGCTGGAGCCGAACTCACCATCTTCATTAAAGACCCCCCATTCGCCCTGCTGAACGCCCTTCTCTCCTCTCTCGCCTCTGCCTTCTGTGTCCATCCGGTCCCTGGGTGCTGGCACTTCCTCCCGCCTCTGTCCCGGCTCCTGCTTCCTTTGCCGCTCCCCTCCCCGCGCTGGACCAGGCACAGCCTTTGTACTCGCCAGTCAGCTGCCTCCTGGTCTTCCCAGCAGCCTCTACGAGAAGCTTCCTCCCACAGATGCTCAGATTCTCCAGCCGCTGTTTCAGAGGAGGATCCAGCTGCACAGCCTGGACTCCCGGGCTGTCCAGAGGGTCTGGGTCTGGGCCCCCGTGAGCCACACCAGCCTCCGTGACCCCGTCGGTGTGCCCACTGCCTCCCCGACCTGGGACTCCCCGACTTGTCTGCTTTTCTAGAACATCCGCCTGAAGACTGGTCCAGCTTCTCTCTGCACCGTGTTCGAGGCCACTGCCCGGCTCCTCACAGCCCTGCCGACCCCGCCAGGAGCGGGCGGAGCTGATGGAGACAGGGGCTCCCTCTCTAGCGTCTCCTTTAAGCCTCATGCACAGAGGCGGAGGCCCGGGACCTTTCCTAGGACATCTTCTGCAGCCGCGTCTCACCAGCCTGTGGCAATGCGCTCTCTCCTGCCTCTTCAGGGTCTGTCTAAATCGAGAGCTCCCTCCCCCTGTCCCCTGCTTTTTTATTTTTATTTTTTATTGACTTTTCACGGAGAGGAAGAGAGAGGGATAGAGAGTTAGAAACATCGATGAGAGAGAAACATCCATCAGCTGCCTCCTGCACACCTCCTACTGGGGATGTGCCCGCAACCAAGGTACATGCCCTTGACCGGAATCGAACCTGGGACCCTTCAGTCCGCAGGCCGACGCTCTATCCACTGAGCCCAAGTGGTTAGGGCCGGGTGCTTCTTGTTGGAGCTGCTCTGGGCCCCTCATTGCAGATCATAAAGCCTGTGCCGCGCCGACTCCTGCCAAGACCTCGCTCTTTGGGAGCGAGAGGCTCACGTTCGAACCCTGTCATTCCGTGTTGCCCCTGGCCGCAGCTCTTGGCAGGGAGTGGTCAGTTCCTATGTACTGATGGTGGGGCTCATGGAAGATTCTGGATTGACAGAATGCAGTGCTTCTCTAAGCCTCTTTTCCTAAGGATGAGTGGCGGGCATTTGTGCTGAGGCTCATGATTGTCCACCATAGAGAGGAGGATGGAAGCGTATTTATGGCTACACCGGGCCCAGTATGGACCGGGCCTCCTGAGGCAGGTCTCGGACACTGGTCCAAGTCAGTGGGCGGAGGACGGCTGGTGTGGGCCCCCTGGTGTGGGGTGTCCGTTCCGGAGAGCCAGGTGGGCAGAGATCTCAGATCTTAGGATCTCTTAAGACCCCGGGAAACCTCACCCTGTCAGTGCAGCCCTAAGTATTCTTTTGCAGATGTTGTTGAAACAACAGCATTCGGTGCGGACAGAAATAACACCTGCATTGTGAGAGAGTCTCAAGTATTTTTTTTTTCCTTCTTTTCCTTCCTGCCTTTGCTTTAGAGTTCTCCCCTAGGAAAGCTTCTCATTCTCCCCACCATCTGCCTCTGCAGACTTCCAAATAAAGACATCTGCCCCTCCAAGCAACCGGGTGAGGTTGAAAGAGGGAATTTCACCTAAAAAACGATGATCTGTGGTCCCTGGGCCCCTTACACGGGGTCTCGCTGTCCGTGGGAGCTGTCCGTTCTGGAGCATTGTAGATAGTCTTACCCCTGAGGAATCCTGCATTTCTTATCTAAAACAGTGAGATGCTCATCCAGGAGTGGTCAACCTCAAAAGCCATCCTGTATTATTAACCATGTTTTGTTTTGTTTTGTTTTGTTTTTCTGCCCAGTTTTATAAATTTTAAAACATGAAACAGGTCCCATTGTTAGCCACGATGGTTATCGATGCATTTGCTATCTTTGAGACTTGGCTTTGTGATTGTATCAAGGCAGAGTTCACAGTGAAGGTCAGAGTTGCTTCCAAAACAGGCTTGGGGACGCTGTGCTGAAAGATATATTCTGTTTGATAAACTTTCTTAGAAACACACAATGTCCCTTTAATCTGGGCCTGCCTGTCAGTTGTCCGCTGTTATGAAATGACTAAATATTTATGTTTTTCCAGTTGAACTTAGGGGGGGAAAAAAAAACAAAAACAAAAAACTCAGCCCTCTGGTACATGTGCCTCCTTGAACAGAAGGCTCAGTGTACACGGGTATTTATAGTTGTTTTCTCTTTCTTGATGTCACCCGCCTTCTCCATGCAGCCTGTTTTCCTTCAAATGTCTCCTGTCTGCTGGGCCCTCCAGGCCAGTCCCGGTCCCCACCGAGGGGCTGGGGCTCCAGGCTGCTGTATGCTCTGTTCTGGGGGAACTGGCGGCCTCACCATCCACGCCAGGCCAGCCGGTGCTTTTGCCCACGCCGGGAGGGAGAGAGGGGCCTGACTGGCTGCTCCTCCGGCAGTATCCTGGGCTTGACGAATGGGCTGTGGAGGTGGTTTATGTCTGTGTGTGTTCTGGACAGAAAAGGACCGGAAGAAGCATTGTAGGCGGAGTTGGCTTTGGAGTGAAGGCAAAAAGGTGGATGGACCCACGAAAACAAAATGAAAAGGTGTCTCATTGTAGCGCTGATTTGCATCTGCCCGGTATGCCTTTTGCTGCTCTGTTGACTAATGAGTTTGCCTTAGGAAAAAACACTTAAAACACATTTTAAAATGCACTAACGTCTTTAACCTGAAGTCAAAACTCCTGGGTGAGGGTAATGCCGTACACAGCGGTCAGCAAACTCATTAGTCAGCAGAGCGGCAAACCCTGGCTCGTGAGCAGCATGCGGCTCCTGAGCTGCAGTTTGCCGACCACTGGCCGGTGGGTAGTGAAGCTGAGCATCTTCTCATATACCTGTCGGCCATTTGTCATTTTTCTTGGGAGAAGTGTCTGTTCAGGTCCTCTGCCCACTTTTTAATTGGATTGTTTGTTTGGTGTTGAGTTGTAGGAGTTCTTTAGTTTTTCTTTCTTTTTTATTTTATTTTATTGATTTCAGAGAGGAAGGGAGAGGGATAGAGAGAGAGAGAAGCATCAATGGTGAGAGAGAATTATTGATCTGCTGCCTCCTTCACACGCCCTACCGAGGATTGAGCCTGCAACCTGGGCATCTGCCCTTGACCGGAATCCAACTCAGGACCCTTCAGTCTGTAGGGCGACACTCTATCCACGGAGCCAAACCTGTTGTTTGAGCTGCTGTTCGCAAATATCTTGTCATAATCAGTTGGCTGCCCTTCTGTTTTGGCGGGGGTTTTTTGATTGTTTTTGTTTTTTGTAGTTGTTTTTTGGCTGTGCAGTGGATTTTAAGCAAAATAAGTCAGACAGAAAAAGCTAAGAATCATACGCTCTCACTCACCTGTGGGATAGAAATCTGAAAGCAACAAATGAACAAATAAGAAAAACAAACAAACAAACAAAAACTCATAGACACAGACACAGCAGGATGGTGGTGGCCAGAGGGCCGGGCCGGGGGGAGGGGAGGGGGGGCAGGAAAGGGGGAAGGGAGTCAAGTAGGTGGTGATGGAAGACCTGCCGTCACGATGCAGGGCACAGATGATGAAGCATAGAATTATGCACTTGAAACATATTAATATATGATCTTATAACCAGTGTCACCTCCATGGATTTAAGTAAAAACCCCAAAAGGAAATGAAAGCACAGCAACAACAGAACCCTCCCCCCCCCCACACACACACACACACACAGGAAGTGCACAGTCCCGGCCACTCCACAGCGCAGACATGATTCAGGAGACGCCTGCTGCTCTCCTCCAGCCAACGGCTTGTTTATTTCCGCAGCTTCTCTCTATGACTGAGAGCGAGGCCAGGCCCCCGGGGAGTCTATAGGATTCCAGCATTGCCTCCCTGCCTCCCGTGAGCTGCAGCGGCTAACGCAGCTCAGTGATTTACACGTGGAAACGGGCACACGTGCGCACTGCCCGTGTCAGACGCAGGAGGATCACAACAAACAGCACGCACTGTGGGCCGCTGACCAGGCTTCTGTGGAGGTGATTTCAGAGCTCCCAAGCTCCTGTACTTTCTCGTTTTCGCCTTTCCCAGACATGGCCCGGCACAGGGACGCGGCTACCGGCTGCCGGAGAGCAGGCACCTTGGCTGGTCTTCGGCCGTGGCCGGTCCTGGGCCATCACGCCGCTCCTCCCCAGGAGTCACAGGTCCCTGTGAGCACAGGGGAGTCACTGTGGGCCCCCAGGCTCCAGGGAACATCCTGGGCATCTCTGTCCAGCCGTGCGTCATCGGGGACTTCCACTGGTTTGAAGAGCTCATAGGAAAACACTGAGGCCTCTGGGGCGCAGGGCAGATCCTGCCTCCAGACCGTCACCCAGAAACCCTGCGTGTCCAGCCTGCGCTCCCGCCCTACAAACTTCAGAACCCAGACCGAAGCACCAGCTCCTGCCTGGGTCTCCAGCCTGCTGGCCCCAGCTACAGACTTTGGACTTGCTTTCTTCCCTCCCCTCCCACCCTCACCCTCACCCTCACCCCCACCACAACTGTGTGTGCCAACCCTTTAAAATAGAACTCATTAAAATAGCTACGGTTATAAATTATTAGAGAGATAGAGACGGAGCTAGAGGTAGACATCTACACACATGATCTACGCCCGTCCTACAGGCCCCATTTCTCTGGGGAACCCTGTCCTGATCGGCCACTGGCAGCCCCAGGAAGGAGGCGTGACCTTGGGCAGGGAGGTCGGTAGGCATCCCCAAAGGCCATCTTCCAGCTACATCCCAGGGCCTAAGGGACCGAGCCCTCTGCTCCTGAGGGCGCGTGGGCAGCACACCCCAGAGTTCACGCCCCCCGGCAATCAGAGCTGAGCCGTGTTCCCACCCAGGGGGAAACGCCCCACTTCGAGTCTCAGAGAACTGGACCCCCGAGTGTCTCCCTCCCCTGACGTGCTCCGTGGGCATCTCCCTCCTGCCTCGTCCTGACCCACAGTTCCTCCTTCCCACCCATCCTCCTGCTCCCTGAGCCGTTCAGCCGTCACCTGACACAGAGAAGGTAACACCTTCCCTTAAGGCAGCGGTCGGCCAACTCCTCAGTCCACAGAGCCAAATACCAACAGGACAACACTTGACATTTCTCTGGAGAGCCTCATTTTTTAAACGTAAACTTCTTCTACCGCCACTTCTTCAACACAGACTCGCCCAGGCCGTGGTGTTTTGTGGAAGAGCCACACGCAAGGGGCCAAAGAGCCGCATGTGGCCCACAAGCTGCAGTTTGCCGACCACTAAGCTAAGGTGACCGGACGTCCCACTTTTAGCAGGACAGTCCCGATTTTTAACCATTTGTCCCACGTCCCACGGCATTTTAAAAAAGTTCCGATTTTTGGAAAGATTCTTTTAAATCTTTTGGACTGTTTTGAAAACGCCACAGGATGCGGGACAAATGGTTAAAAATCGGGACTGTCCCGCCAAAAGCGGGACACCTGGTCACCTGCCCCTAAAAGGAATAACAGGAACAGCTTCCGCATCCCTTCCTTCGCGGACAGAAAACAGCCTTCAGGAGCAGCCGGAGCTGACCGGCCCTTCCCAGGAAGGACGGGGTCTGGGGCGGCTCCAGAGCCTCAGGTTTCGGCCTGGTGTTGGCACTCGGCGCCAGCCGCCTCCTTCTTGATTTCATTTCGGTTTCTAACTTTTGACACTTTCATTACAAATATAGTAGCTTTTAAAAAATAAGCCAAAACAGCTGTGCAAATACCAGACATTCAGAAATCAAATGATTTTTAATAAATATTGACTTTAAGGGGTTGGGGGGGGGGTGAGGAGTGGAAACAGGGAAGGGATGGAGTCACAGTGACGAGTCCCCAAGGCCACCCTTATCAGGACACCCCCCCCAAACAGCCCCAAGGGGCCGCAGCCCCACGGCTGCACCCACACACATATCAGGGTCTTCGGCATTGACCCCTGCCCCCTCTCGGGCCCTTTAGGGGAAGAGTCTTGAGCACTGCCGTCCTCAGAGGCTGAGCGCCGAACTCCTCTCAGCAGCTGGGTGTTTCCTGAGCGAAACACATGGGCCTTTCATTCGGAGCTCTAAAACCTGCTGAAAGCGCTCGAAAATTATGGCTCCCGTTGGAATGAACTTCCTCCGGGGAAGTGAGAGACAGACCACATCAAACCGGCCCCCGAGGGGCGCTCTGCCCGGCTGAGACGGGTTCGCCACAGCGGGGCTGGAGCACAGCAGGCCACTGAGGCAGGGGCGCGCAGGCCTGCTTCAGGGGGTGAGCAGGCGAGGTGACAGGAAAAGTCCTGCGCCCCCCCCCCACGGCATGTGGATGGTCACGGATGGCAAACAGCATGACTCAGTGATTGAGCCTCGACCTAGGCACCAGGGGGTCACGGTTCAATCCCCGGTCAGGGCACAGGCCCGGGTTGCGGGCTGGATCCCCAGTGTGGGCTGTGCAGGAGGCAGCCGATCCATGATCCTCACGATTGATGTTTCTCTCTCTCCCCCTCTCCCTTCTTCTCTGAAATCAATGAAATAAAAAATAAAAAACTTTTATTAAAAAAATGTTGAACTTCTTATTCATGTCACTGTCCCCTAAAGAACTCTCCCTGGAGAGGGTATCTCTGTCCCAGGAGGAGACCTGAAACAGGTCTGGGTCGAATCCTTTTCAACAAAAATGCATGCGGCCAAGGACGTCAAGGTCCCAGCCGCAGGCCTTATCGCAACAGTTTTCAGGATTTTCAAACACGATTTTATTAAGACAAACAGATCAAAGCCGGAGCCACCGTCTGAGGTCCCTGGTGCTGGGACTGCGTAGGAGGCTCCACCTGTGTGGACATGGAGAGGAGGAGGAGGAGGAGGAGGAGGAGGAAGAGGAGGAGGAGGAGAAGGGGAGGAGGAGGAGGAGGAGAGGAGGAGGAGGAGGAGGGGGGAGGAGGAGGAGGAGAAGGGAGGAAGAGGAGGAGGAGGAGGAGGAGGAGGAGAGGAGGAAGAGGAGGAGAAGGGAGGAGGAGGAGGGGGGGAGGAGGAGGAAGAGGAGGAAGAAGAAGGAGAAAAAGAAAAAGAAGAAGAAGAAGAACAACAACAACAACAACAACAACAACAAGAACAAGAAGAAGAAGGTGGTCCCTGGTGAGGTTTTCAATCAACCTTGGAGAAATAAGGAGGAAAGTGGAAAATGGTAATTTTATAAAATAACTGAAGGCACCCTTCATATTTTTGAGGAGGGGTAAGTGCTAAAATGCCCTTCATTTGCTGAAATGCTGTGAAATTACAGAATAAGGTTGTTTTCTGTTTCTAATATCCTTACTTGACACAAAAATGGGCAACCTACAAGCAGACTGTCAAATTACAGCGGGGAGGGGAGGGGAGGGAGATCTGGGGGAGATAATAGATCAACCGAAGGACTTGTATACATGCATATAAGTACAACCAATGGACATAAAACTCTGGGGAGGGAGGGTATATATGGGAGGGAGGGAGGCAAAAAAAAACAATAAAATATATTTTAAAAATTAAATTAAATTAAATTAAAATTAAAATTTTTTAAAAAATGGGCAACCTGACTCCCTCCCATTTTTGTTTTATTTGTCTCATGTCTTAAGCACACTCTCCCCTCTAAAAGATGATGAGTATCTGACTCGTTACCAGAAAACATTTACTATAAAATAAATAGGGAGAAATGCAGACTGTTAGGTACCGTATTAGGGCCTGGGAAAACAACACACGAATGTGACATAAAATGCAAAACAGAGATAGCTGCGTAGGGATGGTATAATTCGAACAAGGTGGGCTTGTCCTAGAGCTCTTTAATATTTCTACAGGATTCTCTTTTGAATTAAAATAATGAGTAAGTAGGAGATCAAAAAGCCAAAAAAAAAAGAAGAAATAAAAATTCCCTATCAAAGCATGCACAGTTCTCTCTAGAGCCCAATGGAGTGTGTCTTCCCAAAAGTATTCAAATAAACGTTAGCTCTTTCATCACCGGTACAATTTATACACGAGGTTATTTATCGCATCCTATCGGAGCGCTAATCCAGCCCACGTGTCCACGCCGCGCCCTGAGGAGCGGTCCCCGCCATCCTCAAAGCCCCTCCTGACGGGGGGGGGGGGGGGGGCAGGGGAGGGGGGGACGCCAGGCCCGGGCGACTGTAAAGCCTTCGTGCCATTTCCGTCAGCCGCAGGCCCCGCCGGGTCACAGCCCATTTGCTCTCCTCCTGGGAGTCTGAGAGGTTAGCTGGAGGCTGTTCTTATTGTAGCAATGCCCTACCTCTTTCCTTACCCAATCCTAACGGAAGGTTCTGCTTTGGTTCCCCTTAAAACAGGACTTACGCCGAAACCGGTTTGGCTCAATGGATAGAGCGTCGGCTTGGGGACTGAAAGGTCCCGGGTTCGGTTCCGGTCAAGGGCATGTACCTTGGTTGCGGGCATATCCCCAGTAGGGGGTGTGCAAGAGGCAGCTGATCGATGACTCTCATCGATGTTTCTAACTCTCTATCTCTCTCCCTTCCTCTCTGTACAAAATCAATAAAATATATTTAAAAAAAAAAAAAAAAACAGGACTTATGTTGCACTTACAGTTTTTACGGTGGTTAACAATACTGTGCTGGACACTTACAAAGTTGTTAAGAGGGCAGGCTGGTATTAAGTGTTCTTACAACAGCAGCAGCAGCAAGAACAACAACAACAATTATAATACCACCTTCAGTGCTGAACAGATGAAATCGTTTTCTCCATCGGTCCTCCTTCCAACTTCCTCTTTCCCATAGTTGAAGGTTTAGTCTCTTCCTGAACGCTCAGTTTTCCCTATCAGATGAAGGGCATAATTCTTACATTCTCCCTCCCCACTCCTGTCCACTTTGTAAACTGAAACGCTATGGGTACTATCCTAATGCTTTCAGCACCAATAATATAAATCCTATCAAAAGGAAAGAATCTTCCAGTGGTATAGGACCCACCTTCGTCCACTGAGTTTTGTTTGTTTGTTTTTAAATGGCGTCGTTTACTGAACATCCATTCTGTCCAATGGACTTAACTAGCAGCACAAAAATGTTTTTCCTAAAAATCCACCCGAGGTCACCACATGGCATAGTCACCTGAGACAGTCAGTCAGGCCCTATTCCCACTGCAAACATGATGGAGATATAACTGCCAACACCCATCACCCAGAAAAAAAAAAAATGATTTACAGAACAGCCAAGAGCAAAAGAAAGAAAAAGAAGTCACTAAGGGCCAGAATCAAAGTGAGGAATTAAAGCACGCGTGGTTTCTGAAATCATAGTAACCCTGGGGATCTGGGTTCCAGACGCAGATCCCAAGGACAGTGGTGGGCTTCCAAGGCCATGCAGGGACAAACGGCAGGGCTGTGGCCCAGAGGAAGCAGGAGAGGGAGGACTGGCATCCTCTACAGCAGGAAAGCTTGCTACATGCCTCAGGCCATGTGCCAAAAAAAAAAAAAATGTTGTCTGTAAAAAATTCAAACCACATCCTTGTTACCTACTATCTATAGTTTGTACCAGGATGGACAGATAAGTAAGCCCCACTAAAGATGAGCTCACCAGCAAATATTACAAGAACATGAAGAAGAAACTACAGTGAACAGATTTTTGCAGCTGTGGTGGATGCCAAAAGGAGGAAGACTGATTGACACCCCAAACATTCTGGATTTTTAAAACACCAAATCCCAAAAAGAGTCTACAAAATGAACTTAACCTTACTTTTCAAAAAGTAATTAAAACCATCACGAGAAGCAGGACAGGATAAACCAATTCAAGGCAGAGTTGAAATAACTGAAGACAACTTCCAGAAATGAAAAACATAAACTTAAAAGTCAATGATTCATCCGTGATGGGGGAAAGCAGTGAACTATCTAGAAAGAAAAATATGGGGGTGGGGAAGGTGAGGCTGGAATGCAGTTTCCAAGGCTTCTCAGGATTTCCATAATGAGAAGATAATAAAAATGGAAGATACAAAATATTCCAGACACTTGTGGGGGTGAGGGGGGGGAGGAAATAATAAGCAGATTCGAGGAAATAAATGAGACTTCAGAATGAAAAATAAATAAAAAGAAATCCTGTGCAAAAGAAATATAATTAAACCCACATCCAGTCGTATCACAATGAAACATCAAAGACAAAAGGGAAAGTATTAAAGGTGTCCGGAGGACAAAGAGGAGATTATGTTCCAAGGAGCCAATGTGAGGGAGACAAGATTTCTCAGCAGCGGCCGCAGACGCCAGAAGGCAATAAAATCACATGTTCAAAGTGCGGAGGGGAAACGCTGGTGATTGCCTAACTGTCGGGCGAAATGAGCATTCAAATGAGGGCAAACTGAAGGAAAGCAGAGGGAACACAGAGTCTATTGCTCATAGACGTTTAAAGAACGACAAGGAAATTGAACCCAGAGAGAAAAAAAAAATTCAAGAAGCAACGGCATACAATTTAGTAAGTAGCTGATAAACCCAGAGAAACACTAAAATAATTAAATATGATAATATGATAATAACGGTCCCTTTTTGAAGGATTGTAAAGCCAAGCAGGACTGGAAAAGTAAGCAACAGCAACGTGAGAGACGGGAGGAGGGGTGGAGGTGAGCCTTGGACTCTGTGGAAAGAGGGCTGAGATAGTGCTTAACTTCCAGCGCCATTAGGTAAATCACTGTACAGGTGTAGGAGGCGCCCAAACTGCCTAAAATTAGAATGTATACATTCCAAAAATAGGAGGTGTGAAAGGAGGAATAAGTAATCTGATGAAGTCAGAAAAGGAGTAAAAATCGGAAGTACAAAGTAAGTTAACAGTAAAAATACAAATACACACACACACACACACACACACACACACATTTATTTATTTATTTATTTATTTATTTATTTATTTATTATATTTATTATAACTACATTATAAATGTACTAGAGGCCCGGTGCACAGATTCCTGCACCAATGGGGCCCCTTGGCCTGGACTGTGGGGATTGGGTCAAAACCAACTCTCCGACAGACATCCCTTGAGGGGTCCCAGATTGCGAGAGGGTGGTTCTCAGGTGATGCATCCCGGAATCAGGTTCCCTTATCTCTGGTTCCAGGTGCATCACCTGAGAACTGCAGCTGCCAGGTTACCGCAGCTCGGCAGTAACGTCTGTGTTGAACGTCTGCCCCCTGGTGGTCAGTGCGCATCATAGCTACCCGTTGATGGTCAATGGTCGGGTGGTCACTTAGGCTTTTATATAGAGAGATTAAGATCACTTGTACAACTACAATCATTCTCATTTTGGGTGATTTTGAAAAGCTAAGTGATATTCTGTTTATGACAGACATATCCAAAACATAAATGAATAGAAGGGTTGCACATAAGTTTGTTGAAAGAGGTATACCTGATATACCAAGAAAGCAGCTCAACCACTAACAGAGGAACGTTGGAGTGGCAATTTTACTATCAGGAAAAAATAGATGGTAAGACAAATCTCATTATTAGGGATTAAGATGGTCCGTGCTTCATGATAAAAAGGCAATGGTATGCTTCAGAAGCTGTATACACCCAACAGCAGAGCCTCAAAGTAAGATGCTAAAAGGTAACGGCATGATGAAGAGAAACAGAAAAATCGACTACACGTAACAGAAAGAAAAGGCCATTTTCTCCAATACTGCCAGATCCAGCCGGCAAGAAAACCCGTGTGCATGGTCCTCAGAGGGCGCTTTAAGAGACTTTACCTGTTCCCTGAGATTCAGTGACCCAGCCAAGGTCAGGGAGAAGTCTGACACCGCAGGTTCTGGAGAGAGACATGGATCACTGGGGCTGGGATTTATTGTGAAGGGACTGAGTGGCCCCAGCCAGTTTCAACAGGGGCTGGGGGCAGGATCCCGGATGTGTGTCCTGTGCATGAATGGAGTCTCGAAAGGTCTTACTGATTCAGAGTGGACTCTGGAATCCATAAGGGCTGCTCCTGTGTTGAACGTCTGCCCCCCTGATGGTCAGTGGGCATCATTGCTACCAGTTGGATGGTCAAATGGTCGGGCGGTCGCTTAGGCTTTTATAATTATAGATGTTATATAGAGTAAGATGTCCCCATGGGATGCCCACCAGGGCAAGCTCATGGAGCCTGGAAGCAACCAGGCTAAAGGGTCCCCATGACACACTCACACAGGGCTGCCATCCAGACAAAGAGGGAAGCCGCCCGACACTTCCTATCACCCTGTGAGACCCACCCACATCCTGGGGAGAACCAGGGAGCCGGAACCCGTGCGAAGAATGAATGATGGAACAGACATCCCATCAGTGTTCTCAGGGCCTGTCCCTCAGGCATGGGGGGGCCACTGAGGGAGAAGGGAGGGTGGAATCATGGGAGAGGCTTCTATTAGACTAGACCAGACTTTTAAAGATATTTTTATTGACTTTTTTACAGAGAGGAAGGGAGAGGGATAAAGAGCTAGAAACATCGATGAGAGAGAAACATCGATCAGCTGCCTCCTGCACACCTCCTACTGGGGATGTGCCCACAACCAAGGTCCATGCCCTTGACCAGAATGGAACCTGGGACCTTTCAGTCCGCAGACTGAGGCTCCATCCACTGAGCCAAACCGGTTTTGGCTAGACTGGACTTTTAAATGACGGATGGAGACGGGAAAGATCCTGGCTCTGGAGACCACGAGGGCAGGGAGGGATGTGGGAGGCTTGGATGCAGGCAGCGTGAAGAGGCCGCCATGCTCACCAGTGACAACGCGGTCTGCAAGCTCAGTGATCCTCTGGCTCTAGAGGCGTTAGAATATTCCAGCCACCAACAAGAACACACGCCTCTGTGCCCGGGCGGGAGATCTGAGAGAGCTGGACGCGCGGAGCGAGTCCCTGAGCAATAACCCACAGACGCTGCAGAACAGACGCCCCCACAACACACTCTCACCACAAGGAAACACGACCGGAAATCACAAGGACGCCTCAGGAAAGGGGCTTGTGAACCCAAAAAAGAATTTTCAAAATAATCATGGGTCCGGTGAAATCATGCATGAAATAAGTACAGCTGAGCCACCACACATATCAGCACACGGACTAGACCTACATGCACCGCTATGAATAAGTCTTAAAACATCATGTTGAGCCCTGACAGGTGGCAGGTGTGCAGGAGGCAGCTGATCGACGTTTCTCTCTCATCGATGTTTCTCTCTCTCTCCCTCTCCCTTCCTCTCTGTGAAAAATCAATAAAATATATTTTTTAAAAACATCATGTTGAGTGAAGAAGCAAAATACAGAGAGGACCTGCATGAAATAATGCTGTTTATGTAAAACCTCGTTAGGTATTTCTGGAATACATGTGTGTGCGTGTGCACATGTGTGTGTGATGTGTGGCACACACATGCAGAGAAGCATGAGCAGGAAGCCCTCACAGCCACGTCCCGATATGAGGGGGGAGCGAGGGGAGAGAGGATGAACACGCGTCCCTGGCGATCGGTGAGCCGCTGCTCTCCCAGGAGGCGAGGGAGGGCAGCTGGAGCTGGCCGGTGAGACGTGGCCGGTGCGGACAGGCCTGTGCTGTTTGTCGCTATGATGGGGCCGGCGTGTGTTTCAAATACACAGAATCCGACCCAAGAAAAGCCAGGCGGACGCTCAGGGCCGATCCAGCCCGGCTCCTGCTCCCCGGAGCCGGCTCAGCGGCCCTCCCGCCAGAGCACAGGCTGGAGGCCTCAGGAAGGGACGGGGTTGGGGGCTTAGCGCTCCACACAGTGATGCCTGCCGGCCGCCCCCAAGGGAGAGGAGACCCCGAGGCTCCCACAGGGGTCCTGGGTCGGCCTGCCAGGGCCCAGCCCACCCCTGGCCCTCAGCTCCCCCCGCACCCTGGCCTCTGCCGCCAGCGTCTCCGCCCGCAAACCCGATCTGACAGCGCGGGGGTGGATTCCTCGAAGTTTCGATGAAAACCCTGCGTGCCGTGCCGACGTATTGAATTGCAATTGTGCCGGCGCCTGAGGACAATGAACTTTTGATCCCGCCCTCACTCCGGCTGTGGTGTGAGAGAGGAAACCTCAGGACTGGCACCCGCCCCTCCGACCACACAGAACGGCATCCTGGCAGCCGCCGCTGCCGCCGAGCCGGCCGCTGCCCAGAGCAGGGACCCGCTTCCCCAGCTGCCCCGCCCGCCCCGAGGAGGAGGAGGGGGGAGGGGAAGGAGGAGGAGGGGGAGGGGGAGGAAGAAGAGGAGAAGGGGGTAGGAGAAGGAGGGGGAGGGGGAGGGGAGGAGGAGGGGGGAGGAAGGAGGAGGAGGGGGGAGGGGGAGGAGGAGGAGGGGGAAAGGAAGGAGAAGGAGGAGGAAGAGGAAGAGGAGGAGGAGGAGAAGGAGAAGGGGGGAGAAGGAGGAGGAGAAGAAGGATTAGGAAGAGGAGGAGGAGGAGGAGGGGGAGGATGAGGGGGAGGAGGGGGGAGGAAGGAGGAGAAAGAGGAGGAGGAGGCAGAGGAGGGGGAGGAGGAGGTAGTAGGAGGAGGAGGGGGGAGGGGAAGGAGGAGGGAGGGGAAGGAGGAGGATGGGGGGAGGGGAAGGAGGGGGAAAGAAGGAGGAGGGGGAGGGGGAGGGGGAGGAGGAGGAGGGGGAGGGGGAGGAAGAGGGAGGGGAAGGAGGAGGAGGGGGAGGAAGGGGGAAGGGGAGGAGGGGGAGGAGGGGGGAGGGGAGGGGAGGAGGAGGGGGAGGGGGGAAGGAAGGAGAAGGAGGAGGAGGAGGAGGAGGAGGGAAGGAGAAGGAGGGGGGGAGGGAAGGAGGAGGGAGGGGAAGGAGGAGGATGGGGGGAGGGGAAGGAGGGGGAGGAGGGGGAGGATGGGGAGGAGGATGGGGGGAGGGGAAGGAGGGGGAGGAGAAGGAGGAGGGGGAGGATGGGGAGGAGGAGGGGAGGAGAAGGAGGGGGAGGAGGGGGAGGAAGGGGAAGGGAAAGGAGGAGGAGGAGGAAGGGGGAGGGGAGGAGGAGGAGGGGGAAGGAGAGGAGTGGGAGGAGGGGGGAGGGGAAGGGAGGAGAAGGAGGAAGGGGAGGGGGAAGAGGAGGGGGCGGGGGAGGGGGAGGAGGAGGCGCAGGGGGAGGAGAGGGGGAGGGGGAGGAGGAAAGGGAGGGGGAGGGGGAGTGGCGGGGGAGGAGAGGGGAAGGAAGGAGGAGGAGAAGTAGGGGGAGGGGGAGGCGCAGGGGGAGGGAGGGGGAGGGGAGGGAGATGGGAGGGAGAGAGGAGGGGGAGGGGAAGTAGGAGGGGGAGGGGAGGGGGAGGGGGCGGGGAGGGGGGGAGAAAGGAAGGAGAAGGAGGAGGAGGAGGCCGGGAGAGGCAGAAAGAGGAGAAAGTGCTTCCCAAAGGAAGGAGAGAAGCTGCAGAGAAAACCGCTCAGATGAGAAAGCCTCGCCCGGCCCCAGCCCCGCCCCAGCCTCTCCCCCAGGAGCCACCAAGATTGCCCCCGGGATGGTGATGGGAAACCGACAAAAACCCCCAAACCCCGAGGGCGCTCAGCCCCACCGGCTTCCCCTGCTCCGCCTCCTCTCCGGCCACAGGCCACACATGGAACCCACCCAGGACCGGCACCCCGCCCGCCGCCCGGCCCGGCCACGGTCACTTCCCATCGGACTGCTCCCCGCTGCCCTGCTGCAGCCGCGCCCACACAGCACCAGCCTGCCCGCCGAGGTCCCAGGGCACGTCCCTCCCGATCCCCGCCCTGGCTGGGCTCCCGCCTCGCTGAGACCAGACCCACGGCCCGTGTCACCTGACTCACTCACTGGGGACACAGTGAACCACACAACCTGATGAGCTTGGATGGGTCCGGAGACACAGAAGCCAGGAGCGGACCACCCGGCCGCAGAGGGAGGGCAGGTGGGGGTGGGGGTGAGACGTCACCCAGAGGACTTGTATGCAGGCACCTAAGCAGAACCCATGGGCACCAGCCGGAGGGGGTGAGGGCATGTGCTGGGGGGGGGGGGGTACGGCTGGGAAGAGGTCAATGGGGATGGGGGGAGACGTATGTAATACTTCAAACAATAAATAACTTAGAAAACAAACACAAAACACAGACCGAATCCCTGCAGGGCCCTCAGCCCCTGGTGATAGCCACCCCCCCCCCCCGGTTTACCCGCCCCCATCTCCTCTCCCCCCGGCCCCGGCCCTGGCCCGCTGCACTGGCCCTGCTCTGCTCCTCACGCTCGGAAGGCACTGGCTGTTCCCTCCGTCCGGAATGTTCTCTCCCCAAATAGCCGATGCTCCCGCCACAGGGTCACTCCGCCCGCTCCGGCCACTCGGCAAACCCCCTCGGCCCAGCCTCCCGGATTCCCCGCCCTGCTCGCCGCCACCCAACCAGCCTCTCCCTGTCCCTCTTACTTACATTTCATCCTCACCCGAGGACATGCTTTTATTGGTTTTTAGAGAAAGAGGAAAGGGAAAGAGAGAGGGAGAGAGATCGCTGTCGGCACCCCCATAGGAGTCAAACCCACAACCTACGTATGTGTCCTGACCGGGGATCGAACCTGCAACCTTTGGGGGGGGGGGGGGGGTCTGTCTCCTGCTTTGTGAAATGGTGCCAGGCAGGAAAGAAAGGATTGTGTGTGATCCTGTTTCCCTGAGTCGAGGTGCTAACGGCTTTGGTTTTTAGATAAACAAAACCGGTGGGAGACATTGGGCATTTTTCTCCAGAGCAGTTCCAGGGACTCCGGCGCACAACCAGGAGGAGGGCTGCGGTGCCGGCAGCCGCACCGTCCGCAGGCCCAGCGCCGCGGCGCAGCCCCGCTCACAGCAGCCGTCCCGCGTGTTCGCGGAAGTTTCAATATTTCAACTCAAAAGCCTCCGCAAAAATGGCTTCCTGAAAATGTAACTCATTTGGACCCATTTTTTGCCTTTTTTTTTTTTTAAGAAATAAAATGATGGGAGTAGCTTTGTGGAGTTTTATGAGGGTTTTTGTTTATTTTGGTTCATTCTCACCCGAGGATGTTTTTCCACTGATTTTTAGAAAGAGTGGAAAGGAGGGAGGCCGGAGGGGGAAGAAGGGGAGAGAGAGATAGAGATAGAGATAGAGATAGAGATAGAGATAGAGAGAGAGAGAGAGAGAGAGAGAGAGAGAGAGGTGTGAGAGATGCATGTGTGCCCTGATTGGGGCCAGGAACCAAACCTGCGACCCAGGGACATGCCCTTGGCTCAAACCTGCGACCCTCCGGTGCATGGGCAGATGCTCCAACCACTGCACCACACCGGCCAGGGCAATGGAATAGCTTTCGGATGAAAGCATATCAAACTTTTATATTTTATTGGGCTTTAAAATATTTCCCCATTTCCATCATACACAGTGGCTCCTTCAGACCATCTTGGTATTATTTCTAGGAGGCTAAGATCACGTGTAATGGGCCGGTTTCATTTTTACTGAGAGCGTCTGCTCACATTACACCCTCTGTGTCCCTTCAGAGATATGTCCCTTTGCCTTTCTCCATTTTCTCTAAAGAATTACTTAAATCTTCAACTAGCCCCGTGGTCGGCAAACTCATGAGTCCACAGAGCCAAATACCAACAGGACAACGATTGACATTTCTTTGGAGAGCCACATTTTTTAAACTTAAACTTCTTCTAATGCCACTTCTTCAACATAGACTCGCCCAGGCCGTGGTGTTTTGTGGAAGAGCCACACTCAAAGGGCCAAAGAGCTGCATGAGGCTCTCGAGCCGCAGTTTGCTGACCACGGACACTAGCGCATGAAAGCTTGTGGCCTCGCCATCACAGGTTGTTGGACGAAATCATGAACTCAGAGCCAGTCCCGGGAGCAGCCGGGGACCACGTTCCATCGGAAATGAGCAGCGGGCCTGGCGATGAGCGGCAACTCTCTCCCTCCGGTGCAGCGGGTGCTGGTGATCTCCCCGAAGACAGGGCACCCTCTCCCAACGCCCTGACCCGCACAGGCAGCAGGCAGTGCCCCGTGGGCGGCTGCTCTCCACGGCTCCCGGGAAGGTGAGCAAGCGGCAGGCCTCTCCTGCTCCCTCCCCCTCTCTCTTCGGACCATTCCCGCCAACACCCACGCCCCTGGGTCAGCTGGAGGAGCAGCGAGGGGACACGGGCCCTGCAGGGTCACCGGGAAAGGCAAGACATGCTGGGGGCCATGGGGAGACACGGAAGGCTCTCCCTAGAAGGGGACCCATCCTCACCCACAGCGGGCTCAGGGTCCCCCCACAGCTGCCCCGGGCAGTCCGCTGACCACGCTTTCTCAGGACTCACAGGCATCGGCAAATATGTGCTCCGGTGCCCTGGAGCTCCTACAACTCAGCAAAAGGAAGACGAACCATCCAATCAAGCAACCGGCCAAGGACCCAAATAGACAGCTTTTGAAAGAGGACACACAGAAGGCCGAAAATACGCTCAAAGTCACTAACCACCCGAGATGCAAATCAAAACAGCAATGCGGTCCCATCTCACACCTGTCAGAATGGCTATCACAAGCCAACGACAAGTGCTGGCGAGGATGCGGAGAAAAAGGAACCCTCGTGCACTGCTGGTGGGAATGCAGACTGGTGCAGCCACTGTGGAGAACAGTATGGAGTTTCCTCAGAAAGTTAAAAATGGGACTCCCATTGGACCCAGTGATCCCACTCCTAGGAATATATCCCAAGAAACCAGAAACTCCAGTCAGAAAGGATATGTGCACCCCTATGTTCATGGCAGCACAATTTACAGTAGCTCTGAGTTGGAAACACCCTACGTGCCCGTCGGCAGATGAGTGGATTAGAAAACGGTGGTGCATCTACACAATGGAATACCAAGCTGCTGTAAAAAAAAAAAAAAAAAAAAAAAGAAGGAATTCTTACCATTTGCAACAGCATGGATGGAACTGGAGAGCATTGTGCTAAGCGAAATAAGCCAGTCGGAGAAAGAGAAGTATCACATGATCTCACTCATTTGTGGGATCAACACAAATTGATGAACATAAGCAGAACCAGAGTCAGAGAAGCATCGAATAGACTGTCCAGCCTATGAGGTGAGGGGGTAAGAGAGCAACCAAAGGACTTGCATGCATGCATATGAGCATGACCAATGGACACAGACGGGGTGGGGGAGTGAGGGCATGTGCTGGGGGCTGGGGGTGGCCGGGGAGAGGTCAATGGGGAGAAAAGGGGAGTTATGTAATATATTAAACAATAAAGAACTTAAATTAAAAAGGAGTCCTAAAGATACTGAGACAAGGTCTGTAAAGCCAGGTAAATAAGTTATATAAATAACAGGAGAATATCAAATCACACTGTGCATAATCAATGACAGCTGACTCTTAGAATGCAAGGTGGAAGCAGTAGTACACGGGTAAAGTGTTGTTGGTTTCTTGGACCAAAAGCCCCATTTGTAGCCACAGCCAGTTTCCATGGAGTAAATACTCCCCCTGTGGCCCCCTCCGGCCCCAGCGAGATGGCCCTGTGTGCAGCGCTGGGAAGAGATGCAGACTCTCAGCTCGTGGGAGCTGGTAAGACCAGCAGCCCTCCCCTACGTGGGTCACTGTGCCTTAACCCCCGGTGCACAGTGGGCACTGAGAAAAACTTAGTGGCCAACAGGTGTGGCTCAGTGGTTAAGCATCAGCCTATCAACCAGGAAGCCAAGGTTTGATTCCCAGTCAGGGCACATGCCCGTGTTGCAGGCTTGATCCCCAGTGTGGGGCGTGCAGGAGGCAGTCCATCAATGATTCTCTCCCATCATGGATGTTTCTATCTCTCGCTCCCTCTCCCTTCTTCTTTGAATTCAATAAAAATATTTTTTAAAGTAAATGGCTAGTAAATGAATAAGTTATTATTAACACATTAAATTATTTTCATCTCAACAACTGGGCATGAATTTGAACCGGGACTCAGATCAGATCTTCTGATGAATATGAGAGCAGGGAAGGGGGATGGTAGGAGCCTGGGTCGGGGCCCTGACTCAGCTGTGAGCAAGCACAGCGTGTTCCCGCCTATAGCACGGTCCTCAGGCACACGGGACACGGGGCACGGTCAGTGGATGTCTGCTGAGTTGGACTGAACGGAAGGAGTTTCCAGAAAGTGAGCTTAGGTCCGCACAGGAAAACACCGAAACTGTAAGAGCTGTATGAGTCCGGCTTCTCCAGAGACACAGACCTCGGTGTGTGTGTGTGTGTGTGTGTGTGTGTGTGTGTGTGTGTGAAGAGACTTGTTATAAGGTGTGGGCTACCTGCAGGCCCAGTCCCCCTGTTCCTCAGGAAGCCCGGATGCCAGGCTAGGGCACTTGAAGGACTTGGCAGCCTAAGACCCCACACCTGGAGTTTGAGAAAAGAGTCTCGGGCACTGATGTCATCTCTAACACCCGGCCTTTCCCCTCTCCCCTCCCCATCCCCTTCCTTCTTTCCTTTTCCTCCTCCCCTCTCCATGTACTTTCGCTGCAATCCTAGCCTAGGTCATGCCCCGGCCTCCTGGTTCATTAGAACTGTGGCCCTCAGTCCTTCACATAAAGAAACAAACTGGGCCCTGACCAGTTGGCTCAGTGGATTGAGTGTTGGCCTGCAGACTCAAGTGTCCCAGGCTAGATTCCGAAGTGAGGGCATGTACCTTGGTTTCGGGCACATCCCCAGTAGGGGGGTGTGCAGGAGGCAGCTGATCGATGTTTCTCTCTCATCGATGTTTCTAACTCTCTATCCCTCTCCCTTCTTCTCTGTAAAAATTAATAAAATGTATTTTAAAAAGAAAGAAACTGGTGCAGGCGACCTTCTGGCCAACCTAAGAGACAGCTCTCCTGAGATTCCAGCCCATGGGGAAGGCCCAGGAGGCCCTGCACAGCACGCTGTGTGGGTGAATCCATTGTTTCCATTTATAGGGCCTGCCACACCGTTGACGAGGCCAGAATTTATGGCCGGCCTTGTGGCTTCATAAATTAGCTCGTCGAGCCATGGCCCCATCCCCGTGGGCCGTGGCACCGTGAATTGATGGCACCCTGGCTTAGAGCAGCATTGCGGCCCTCACTTTGCGGTGCCGTGAGCATTAATTTTTATCCCGGAACGCAATCCATCACGGTCATTATGAGAATACCAACATCGACGGAGGAGGGAGCCCACGCAGGTGAGGGCCTTATTGCCGGCATCCATCCCGAGAGGCAGGGAGACGCCGGATACAGCGGGGGGAGTCTTGAATGGACTCAGTGTCATTCCGACTCCACACGCGTGACCCCCGTGGAGGGGGAACCACGCGGTGGGAAAAGCCGGTGGACAATCCGCAGGTCGCCAGCCAGGAGGGAGTTATGCCTCTGCTGGGGGGTCTGGGCTGAGGCCCCCCCTGCAAAGCAGCTCTGTGAGTGCTGGAGGGAGAGGACCCCTGCACCAGCACTGTCCCCTCAGCACCATCCGGTGTCCCCAGCAGGGACCTCCCACCGTGCGGCTGCTGGTCTGGTCTGATGTGGTCGGTGTGGCTTTGGTCTGATGTGTGGAGGGAGAGGTACGAGAAGTTGTGCAGCGTAAAAGCTGCGGTTTGTTTTTTCGTTCTTGCTCACGACTCCAAGGCCTCAAAACAATGCCAGTTCTACCTGCTGCCCACAGAGGCCCAGCGCAGTGGTCGGCAAACTCCTTAGTCCACAGAGCCAAATGCCAACAGGACAACGATTGGCATTTCTTTGGAGAGCCTCATTTTTTAAACTTAAACTTCTAAGGCCACTTCTTCAACATAGACTCGCCCAGGCCGTGGTATTTTGTGGAAGAGCCACACTCAAGGGGCCAGAGAGCCGCATGTAGCTCAAGAGCCGCAGTTTGCTGACGGTGGGCCCAGCGCATTCCTCAGCCCCGTAGCCTCCGCCCAGGAAGGAACACTACCGTAGTGTGCCAACCACCAATGAGAAAGAACACCAGTGTATTTATCTTAACATACAGGTCAGAAGTTGATTTTTTTTTTAAGTAAAATTTTAAAACAGAGATTCTGAACCATTAAAATGTCCCATCATCAAGATGTGATGGGCTGAAACTGGTTTGGCTCAGTGGATAGAGCATCGGCCTGCAGATTGAAAGGTCCCGGGTTCAATTCCGATCAGGGGCATGTACCTTGGTTGCAGGCACATCACCAGTGGGGGGGAGGGGTGTGCAGGAGGCAACTGATCAATGATTCTCTCTCATCGATGTTTCTAACTCTCTATCCCTCTCCCTTCCTCTCTGTAAAAAATCAATAAAAATGTATTTTTTTAAAAAAGAACATGTTGTAAAGTTCCTCTTTTTTTTAAAAAAAAAAAAAAAAAAAAAAAAAAAGGAAAAAGGAAAAAATAAATAATAAATGAAAACAAATAAATTTTTGAAAAGATGGGAAGGAAGCCCCAGGCAGCTGGCATTACCCACGTCATCTGTGTTGTCGGAAAAGCATGGGTTTTGGAGACGGAAAGATGCGGCTCCTGTGTGGACTCCACGCTCACTTCCGGCCACGGGTGGCCTTTCTGCCACTGCCCGGGGCGGGGGCAAGGTTCCCACGGCCGGGTCTGGGGTGGGCGTGGACAGCGGGCTGGTCAGTTTGGTGCTGACGTGAAGGTGTGGGAAGCTCAGAACGTTGGATGTGTTTGGGAACCACCCACGCACATGCGCCGAAGCACAGACTTATGGGTCAGATGGGCCTCAGGCACTCCAACACCTGTACCCGGTCTCCCGGAGAAGAGCCGAGGGTGATGCTGAGGGGGCTCCCCACACACTAAGAGAGCGAGCACTGATGGAGGAACGACTTTAGAGAGGCCCATCGGGCTTCCAAGGAAGCTGTCAGGCCAGCAGCCGCACACAGGAAGCTGATGTGCTGGGATGGGGAGGGATGGCGGGCCATGGTGGTATCGGAAGCCACAGGACTGGCCGAGGACCTTCAGGGAGGGCCCCCTTCTGTGACACGTGAATGATGGCTGATTCCTGTGTGTTACAGCCCTCGGTCCCTCCCTCCTGTGACAGGAAAATGCAGCTCCACTCAGCGTCCCGTGACCTGCCCTTGCTGACCGGGGGGCAGAGGGCACCTGCCTCCCCATTAACTTCGGACTTGGCCAGGTGTGCCTTGCTTTGAGCAATAAACAGGCAAAAGTAAAAGTGTACCCATCCCAGGAGGCAACCTGCAGAGGAATCACAGGTTCCTGGTAGCCCTTGAACTGTTTGTGGCTCTAAGCCACTGAACTGTTTGGGGCTATTTGTTACTGCATCAAGGCTGACTGATGCATACACAAAACCTACCACTCCCAGGAGATGGTTCCTACAAAGCAGGGTAGGCCCGAGTCAGAGGTGCCAGGCGCCCAAGCCTAAGAGAGCTGCAGAGAGCTGTGCAAGGCTGGCCAAGGCAAAGCTACGGCATGGGCCCAGTTCACCACTGAACTTCCGGACTCCGCTGAGGTGCTCTCCGCCCCACTCCCACGAGGGTCTTTGCCTCCATGGGGCCTGCCCTGCAGGAGGGTCTGCTGGGACGCACTGCAGAGGTCAGTTCCATAAACAGCATAAGACTGCCGATCCAGCAGAGCTGTTACACACAGAGATGAACATAGACAGCCTGAGCCTCACGTGGGCTGACTCCCATCTATTCACTGAGCGGGTAAGGCCGGGAAGTGACGGAGGAAGAGACTGCCTTCCGTTTCTGGATGAAGAAGTAAGAGACATTCTATAAGGCAGCCTGATACAACGGCTGGTAGGACTTGGGGTCAGCGACATTCATACACACACTCACACTCATACACACACACTCTCACCTAGAAACTCTCTCCCACACACACATTCTCACACGTTCATACACACCCTCACATATACACATTCACACACACATACTCACACACACTCTCTCACATATACATTCACACCCACACACACACTCATGCTCATACACATTCACACACATACTCAAACACACACATACTCTCTCTCACCTAGAAACTCTCTCCCACACACACTCACACACATTCACTCACACTCACATATACACACTCACACCCACACACACACTCACACCCACACACACGCTCACACTCACACCCACACACACACTCACACCCACACACACGCTCACATTCTCTCACCTAGAAACTTTCTCCTAAACACAGTCACACACACTCACATATACACATTCACATATACACAATTCACATATACACATTCACATCCACTCATGCTCCTACACATTCACACTCACACTCACATACACACACACTCACACACATACACACTCTCTCACCTAGAAACACTCTCCCACACATACACACACTCACACTCACATATACACATTCACACACACCACACTCATACACACTCACACTCACTCTCTCACACACTCATACACACACACACACACTCATATACATACTCACACTCACTCACTCACTCACACACACACTCACAGAGTTTGCTTGAAGTAACAGAAGGAAATAAAAACCAAGATCATTTCTCTTGTGGTGCAGATGGATGAGAAACAAGAGAAGACCTTTGTCCATGGCCCCCTGAATGTCCCTCCTGCTCAGACGGATGTCACTTCTCTCTCCGTGTGTGGTCGCGCTGGGCAGTGGTCCTGCACAGCCACCGCACACCGTGCTGTGCGCTGCAGAACCCTCACCGCACTGGCTTGCTCTGCCCTTCACTGCAGCGGAGATCCAAGTCCAGGCTCCGCGGAGCCCTCCCCTCAGAAACAAAACACACATGTCGCTGGGCACAGAGGGAAACACATGACCCGGGCGTGGGCTGCCGCCTGCCCGGGAGGAACACAGGAGCGTCCTTCCATAAATGAATGACTCCAGAGAACGTTCGGCCATTTAGTATCTTAAAGGGCATCTCCGCTGTGCCTCCGATAAAACCTGATTCAAGTGAGTCATTTCCTCCTGAGCAAATACTTCGCAGTCTTTCTAAATCTCCGGGGGTGCAGTGATCGCCGATCAAATAGAAACATTCCTGAGACGGCTTTCATGGTGCATCGCGGGACACTTAATAAAGCGCCTGGCTCTCTCGTCCTCAGGCCACAGGGCAGCCTGGAGAAAAGCACTGAGTGCAGCCGCCACGTGGCCCAGAGGCCCTCATGCCCACCTTCTGGGGCCCTTGGGACCACTTCCCACCGCAATCCTGCGGTCCAGCCCCCTGATCCGCTGGCCGCCTCCCGACCCACCGAGCTCTCCGGCTGCATGCTCCTGCTCATGCTTCCCAGAAAGCTCCTCCCTGCCCACCCAGCTCACCTGTGTCTGCCTTTCAGGTCCAGATGGGCATCGGCTCACCCCTAGCTCCCAGGCAGTTTGGTGACACCCTTCCTATAGGTTCTCCTAAGCCACCTCTCCACCTCCATCCTGGTTCGGAGGCAGGGACGGGCCCTTCAGTGCCACACCCTGGGTGTGAATCCCAGCTCCCCCCTCACTAGCCCTGTAGGGTCCCTCACACACTGAACTCGGCTTTGTAGCCATCACTGACGGTGAAGTGCTAAAATCACTGTTTGCCATTTAAAAGATGCAAACGAAGGGATCCAAACTTAAGCAGCATTTCATACACAAAACATTGTTTTTAAAATTTTTCCAAACAAAATATGCAATAAAGAGCAGTCATCGAAAAAGTGACAGGAGCAGACGTCTAACATTTCCTATCTATAAATATAAAAGCCTAAGTGACCGTCTGACCGGTAGCTATGACATACAATGACCACCAGGGGGCAGACGCGCAACGCAGGAGCTGCAGAGCTGCAGTGACTTGGTAGCAGTGGTTCTCAGATGGCGCACCCAGAACCAGAGAGGAGGGAGCCCAATTCTGGGATCTGTCACCCGAGAGCTGCCCTCTCACAATCTGGGACCTCTCAGGGGACGTCAGAGAGCCAGTTTTGGCCCAGTCCACACAGCCAGGCCGAGAGACCCCACCAGTGCACAAATCCGTGCACTGAGCCTCTAGTATACAAGTAACTGCTTTTGGAAGCTTCCTGGGAAGCAGTACTTGGTACGTGGCCTCTGAAAACAAGCAAAACCATAAAACCGGGAGGACATTTAAGTGAACCTGCATGGGAGAAGTCTAGTTGGGCCTGGTCAGCGTGCTCAGAGGTTAAGCATCCCATGAAGCAAGAGGTTCTCGGTTCGATTCCCAGTCAGGGCACATGGCCGGGTTCTGGGCTCGATCCCCAGTAAGGGGAATGCAGGAGGCAGCCGATCAATGTCTCCCATCGATGTTTCTATCTTTCCTTCCTTTCCTCTCTCTCTCTCTCTCTAAAATAAATAAAAACATTTTCCATTGGAAACGGTAGGTGCATCTGTACCCCCCTTAGGTAGATGGGGCACCGTTCCCAGGGACCCCAACACTCTGTGTCCCAGAGGAGCTGATGGCGTGGCTGCGAGGAGAGGGACGCACCTCCAGGTTCCCGGGCTTAAGGTGCACACCCCCGAACGCAACGCCACAGCTTCGGGAAGAGAAAGGGCAGCTGGACAGCACGCCCCGTCACGGGTGCGGGAAGCCAGTGCGTGGGGTTCGACATCTCTGCCCTTCTTGTGGGAGGCCAGGGGTGGGCACAGAGGAACTCTCACCGTCCCCCCGAGAAGCCAGCGTGCTCCTGGCGTTCTGAAGCTGTGACTCAGACCCGTCTCTGCCTGGGCTCCTCGGCACTTTTTTTTTTTTTAAATATATTTTATTGATTTTTTTACAGAGAAGAAGGGAGAGGGATCGAGAGCTAGAAATATCGATGAGAGAGAAACATCGATCAGCTGCCTCCTGCACACTTCCTACTGAAATAACTGAATGCAAAACGGCTCTTCTCATCTGAGCTACATTCAGCTTTGGGGAGACCAGGAAGCACCCCCTGGCACATTCCTCGCATTTCGGTGGATAACGAACATCTGCCCGGCCCAGGGCAGCCGCCTCCCACGCCTCCTCCCGTGCCCTGCCCTCCAGGACAGTCAGTGCCCTCAGAACGCCCCTTTCCCCGCCCTTTGTTCCCTACTCGGTTGTCTCGGGTTGGAAATTCCACAGGCCCAGTCCAAGGTTCACGTATTCACTCCGTCAAGGGAGAGACGGGAGCTCTTATGAGTCACAGAAAATTAGATTTAAAAAAAAAAAATGGCATCAGGAAGAATCAGGAACAGAAAAACGCCCACGTGTCTGGTCTCTTTGGAGCACACGGGAGGGAGTTTTGCTTTTAGTGGTAATCTAACATTCTGTTGCTGCTGTATGTGTCATTTTCAGCAGAGACGGAGTAACTAGCAGCCTGGGAAGACTTTTATAGCCTTCCCTTCCTTTTTAAGGGAAGGCGTGGTCCCCATTCTGACCTCCCTTTTACTGTCTTCCTTTCTTTTGGACAAAATCCACTCCTAGTAACTCTAGGGCAGGGGTTGGCAAACTCACCCGTCCACAGGGCCAACTATCCACAGGACAACCGTTGACATTTCTTTGGAGAGCCACATTTTTTAAACGTAAACTTCTCCTAACGCCACTTCTTCAACATAGACTCATCTGGCCGTGGTATTTTGTGGAAGAGCCACACTCCAGCGGCCAGAGAGCTGCATGTGGCTCTCGAGCCGAGGTTTTGCCTACCATGGCTCTAGAGCAACTTGACCTCAGGCCTGTTCCTGCCCCCACTTCGGCAGAGATCAGCAATTGAGGCCAAAAGCCCCCACACTCCTCTTCGGACCTCCTGGTAGCTGGGCCCTCGCCCCAACCCAGCTGTCCCAGCACGGCCCGTCTCCTGCCAGGCCCTCCGCCTCAAGTCAGGAAGCCCTTCAGACCCACGGCCCATGAACGAAACCCCAGAGAAGGTTCTAGAAGGCATGCTAGGCTCGGGAGGCCCAGGTTAAACGCTTTCCACCTGAAGCATCTCTCCTTCAGCACCACCACTGCAGAGTCACCTCTCACATCCTTAGACTCTTTAAACATGTTTTAATGTTTTTATTTATTTCGGAGAGGAGGGGATGAGGAGAGGATAGATAGAAATATCAATGATGAGAGAGAGTCACTGACCGGCTTCCTCCTGCACGCCCCATGCTCGATCGAGCCTGCAACCTGGGCATGTGCCCCGACTTGAACATGACCTCCTGGTTCATAGGTCAATGTGACGGCTGGGCCCCTGCTTGGAGGCTGGTGGGTACCGTCCGGAATCGCCCCACTCAGAAGACAGCAATGTTTACTGAACGTTATCTGTTAGGTAACGACAAGCTCTCCAAAAGGAAAGAGGTAACAACCCATTTGCATTCAGGAATCATGGACTCCTAAGTCCTAAGAGCCTTTAAGTGTGGACGGAAGTAAAGCCAAGGAGAGAAGGCAATTTACGGAAAGTTACCGGGATGGGGGGACTGAGCAGGACCCAGAGCTGGCCCTGCCAGAGACTCATTCGGAATGTGAGCCAACAGGCAAGGACCTGCAGATCGAGAACTTCCAGCCTGAGACACAGCGACCAAAACCAACACAAACAATAACCACGCAAAGCCAAACGGGGTGTCAGGAAGCAAAAAGCTTTTCATTTTAAAAAATTATCACTTAAGGTCCCGGCGATGAGAACAGACATTGCATCCATTAAAAAAAATAAATAGCTCTAACGAGTTTGGTTCAGTGGATAGAGCGTCAGCCTGAGGACTGAGGGGTCCCACGTGTAGGATTCCGGGCAGGGGCATGTACCTTGGTTGCGGGCACATCCCCAGGAGGGCATGTGCAGGAGGCAGCTGATCCATGTTTCTCTCTCATCGATGTTTCTAATTCTCTATCCCTCTCCCTTCCTCTCTGCAAAAAAAATCAATAAATTATTTTTTTAATGTTTATAAAAATAAATAGATGCTAAAAAAAAAAAAGTCAAAGATTCTAATTCTAATTAGTGAGAGTTCCAAGAACAGAGCATATTAAAAAAAGAAAGAAAGAAAAGAAAAGAAAGGGAAACTTATGAAAGAACGAACACAGGAAAACTCCCTGCAGTGAGGAACGTGCACTCCAGACAGAAGGCCCGCGCCCATGGCAGTACAGGCTGCAGCCTCTCCCTGCGAGGTGGCAGGGCACCGGAATCCGGAGAAAAACCCAAAAGGGAGCAGGGTGCACTGCGCTCCTTCACAGCAGGGACCAGCGTGAGAAGTCACTGCAGCATCGCTCTCCAAACCACAAGGGCAGTGACTGTCTGTGAGCGCCGAGTGCCTAAGCACCCACCAACCCCAGACCACGGAGGAGGCGGGTGGGATGGTGCCCAGGTGAGGAGCCCTGCACCAGAGGCCCCGGTGCCAGGGGCGAGGACAGTGGGACAGCAGTGAGCCTGCAAGCAGCCAGTTCGCTGGATCCCAGAGCATAGGACTCCCAAACTCCCAAGGGCCTTCTCTTCCCTCCCTCATTCCCTCCCTCCTTCCTCCTCTCTCTCTCTCCTACCCTCTCCCTCCCTTCCTCTTGCCGCCTTCTCTCTCTCTCTCTCTCTCTCTCTCTCTCTCTCTCTCTCTCTCTCTCTCTTTCTCTCTCTCTCCCCCTCCCCCCTCCAAAAACCTGAGAAACTGCTGAGGACACCTACCAGCTCAGGGAATCTGATTGAAAAGACGGAGAAAAACTGAGGCAACACACCAGCCCCAGACACAGAGCCTGGAAAAGACGAAACCAGCTCCCAGGCACACCTTAAGGCTCCCGCTTCCTTCAGCAGCTCACACAGCTACAGGCATGCTGGAGGGGAGCACCGGCTTCCCGCACTGTCCTGCCTATCTCCTGCGGGAGGAAGAGGGACAGGAGGGGGAGGCAGGCTGAGCGATGTTCTCCTCTCCCTCACAGACAGCGGGAGGCCCGCGAAGCAGGGTGAGCCAGGACGGACAGACGTGGAGGGAAAGGACAGAAGGATAGCAGCGAGGACAGGGCGACCCTCAGGGAAGTGTTTTCCATGAGGAGCCCGGAAGTCCTGCGGGACTTTTAAAACTGTGTCTGTGGGTGATTTTGAGGAAAACATCAATGATGTTAGAGAAGTAACAACGGCTTCGGGCAGCTGGAGAGTGAGATTTGTGAGGGCGGGCGGAGTCCAGACAGGGCCTACGGGCCGGTCCCACAGCACGGCCCCTGCTCGGGGGGCTGTGGGGTCCGCCCCGGGCTCTGAAGTTTTTGAAACTTAAGATAAAAGCCGTCCGGGGAATTAAGACCGAACCCCAAATATGTGAGAAGAGGCATTCACCCATTCGGGGAGGAAGAGGCGCCCATGAACCCCCTTTGTGACTTAGCAACACCCTCAGGCGTGTGTTTGTCCTGGGACCATATGAAACAACCACAGTAAGCAAAGGCCAGGCAGCTCGGTGGAGCTGTTAGCCGTCGTACACACAAGCAGTGTTTTCAACTTTCACCATTAGTTTAAAAAAAAAAAAAAAAAACTACTCTCCATGGCAATTTGGTGGTAAATAGCAAAAGATTAGCCACAGGTGGTTTGGCTCAGTGGCTAGAGTGTCGGCCTGCAGACTGAAGGGTCCTGGGTTCAAGGGCACATGCCCAGGTTGTGGGCTCGGGTCCCTGGTGGGAGGGGGTGTGGGGCGTGCAAGGGGCAGCTGATCAATGAATGATTCTCTCTCTTCACTGATGTTTCTATCTCCCCCTCTCTCTTTCTGTCTGAAATCAATAAAAATATATTTAATAAAAAAAAAAAAGGTTGAAGACATGTGCCCTTGATAACGTAATTGCACATCTGAGAATGTACCCTAGTCTTTGGTCAACTCTACGGTGTCACCGGCAGCAGTGACCTCCAACCCGAAAAGCATGTGAGCATCTGATTCCTGGTCTCACCCCCAGAGACCGTGATTTAATTGGTCAGTGGGGGAGCCTGGGAACCTGTATTCTGCAGCCAAGATGGAGAGCTCCTGGTTTATAACAAAGAAAGGTGGAAACAGAGAGGACTGGTTCAGTCTATCAAGATGGGGACAATGGCCGAAGCCAGTTTTGCTCAGTGGATAGAGCATCGGTCTGCCGACTGAGAGGTTCCAGGTTCAATTCTGGTCAAGGGCATGTACATAGGTTGCGGGCACATCCCCAGTGGGGAGTGTGCAGGAGGCAGCTGGTCGATGTTCTCTTTCATCGATGTTTCTAGCTTTCTATCCCTCTCCCTTCCTCTCTGAAAAAAAAAATCAATAAAATATATTTAAAAAATAAAAAAATTAAAAAAAGATGGGGCCAATGGACTCCTAGACAGTCTTAAAATAATGTGGCAGAAACAGATAATCCATAAAGCATATTTTTTGACATAGACAGATATTTACAATGAGCTGCTACGTTATAAATTATTAAAATGTATATGTAATATAACCAATTTGGAGGGGGGGAGTGTATATAAAAGAATTGTCTCTATTTTGGAATTAAAGGCATCACTGTCAACGGCCACCCTGTGTGCGTGTGGGAAGATTGAATTTAAATATTTTTCTTTATGTTCTAATATTTCCACAAGAAACACAGTGCTATGGGCACTGCCTCCTAAAGCCCCAAAATACCCAGACACGTCACTTGTACGTTGTAAACATGTTAACACTGTGCATACAGATCTCAGCTCACACCCCACCCACGCGCCACCCCATAAACCAGTGCACACGGACACACCCCGACACCCCGCGGCCGGCTCTGGGGGCACAGTCTCCCTGCCAAGTCTCCAGGCGAAGCCACCTGGTTCCCATGGGTTTCAGCTTCCACTGTAGGCAACCACGTTGGGCTGCCTCAAACCCAGAACATCCTGCCAGCTTCGCGGCACCCACTGACCTTCGAACTCACCTCCGCAGATGTCTGGAGGAGGAGAAGGGGGCTGTGGTCATTGCCATTGTTTCAGAAAAACAGTCACCGGGTTTGTGACTGTGAGCAGGACAGGGTGAAGTCACCCGGACACCGTGCCATCCCTGAGCCACCTGGCATCGCGGGGGGACGGTGCGGGCACTGGAGAGGGCGGATGAAGGGAGAGCGGGGTCTCACAGACATTCTGAACATGGATGTGTTCTCCTAAGAAACTCCCCACAGAAGAAAGAGGCTGAGCTACAGAACCACCCGGAAGGAGGCAGACCCTTGTGTTCTCAGCAAAGACGGCAGAGGTACCCCCCGCGTCCGTCCCTCACCTCACTCCTGACGCCCCCTCCCCGCCCAGTGCCCCCTTCCCTATTCTCGGCATCAGCGTTACCCACTAGAAAGAACCAAGTAAGCTGCCCAATTCTTCGGAAGTTTTTGAAACTTAAGATAAAAGCCGTCCGGGAAATTAAGACCGAACCCCAAATATGTGAGAAGAGGCATTCACCCATGGCATAGCATGAGCCGTCCGCCTCCTGGGGCCGGCCCCTCGCCAGCCAGCAGCAATCAGGACACTGGGGCAGGCAGGAAATCTAAAATTAGGCTTTACTACCTACGGGACGGTGTAATTGGTAGTCTCGGGACCAGAACCTGAAGTGGGAAGAAACACATCTCTCCGGATGTGCCAGGGAGAGCGCATGCAGGCCGTGAACCGCCCCTGCATGGAGGCACACACGTGCCGAGAACAGGGGGAAAGAGGCCCTTCCCCCTCCTTCTCACCTTGACACGTGCCAGAGCCGTGTACAGCCTTGTCTTCCCACTGAAGAGGCGAATGGTTTCTTACGGAGGAAGGGGCGGTCAGACTCGTGTGTTCTGAAGACAAAGAGCCCGTGCCATCCAGCCGTCTCCTGAAACGCCCGAGTCACCACCACAACGCTCAACAGGTGGAAAGAAATCCAACTCAACCGTGCGCCTGTGGACCCTCGGGAGGAAGAGACCTGTCCAACAGGACCCCGTTTCCAGGAAGACCCACGGGCCGCGCTGCCAAGCCTCCTCCACGGAGCTCCCGCCACCAGCTGGCTCTGATGGTTAAGTAAGTCTCTGCAATGGTAGTCAGACCCAACGACTGGGGCTGAACATATCCTCAGTTGTATCTTTACTGGCGAGTCGGAGCAGCGCCATAAAGGCCAATCAGAACACCCGGTTCTGACCAATCAGGACAGTGCTCTTTGGACCAATCAAACTGTATTATTTGGATGCCTCGTCTGCGTCAACACGAGGCACTCAGGGACCAGACTGCACACCTCTCTGTCTCTGGGGCCCTCCCCCAGACAAATGCATCGGACTGCACCTGCGTATGTTGCCATGTTCAGGGCTGGCAAGATCATTTGAACCTTTTCCCAGTACCATTTTTGGTCAATGGAGAGATGAACTAAATTGTGGGTTTGTGTGGCCTCCGTGTGTGCAGAAGAGATTTCAGGTAACTATGAGACAAGAGCCAAAGGCTTGAGGGGTGTGTTCGCTGGTGGCATGAGGCGGGTAACACACTCTCCGTCCTCTGCAGGGTGACTCAGCCCAGTGACCACGGGAACTGCCCTCTGCCAGGGCCGTGGAGGCCCAGGGCCCCCCTTTTCTACCTGAGCAACTGGTCGTAGAGGGAAGTTCAGTAGGACTCAGTTCCACCTGGACTTCTCTGAAGGTCTAAGTCATCTAAAGTAGAGACAACTTATTCTTATCCTAAATTCTAGGTCCTGGTAATGAGTTCATCACAATATTGTCCAAGTTATTGTAAGCACTGTTATCTATGTAATATGTTATATATAAATCTGTGTAACCCTTTACATATGAAAGTGCATCTATAGCTGTAAGAAAAACAGTATTATTATTTACTAGAGGCCCGGTGCATGGATTCATGCACTGGTGGCGGGCATGGCCGCAAGGATTGGAGTGCCACTCATCCCGGTCAGCCAAGAGGCTGTGGACCCGCCTTCTGAGTGCCTGCTCCTACTGTGGTAGTGCACTGACCATCAGGGGCAGCTCTTGTGTTGAGCTTCTGCCCCTTGGTGGTCAGTGCACATCATAGCGACTTGTGGACCGGTTGCTCTAGTTGCTCCACCCTTTGGTTGCTGGGCTTTTATATATATAAATTACTGTATTACTTTCCACACAAACTGCAAGCCTATTTCATCCCACCCTGTATATTATATGAAATAGCTTCTATGTATTAAAAAGCTGGGGGAGAGAGAGTACCACATAAAAATCATGTGAAATAAAACTGAGCCAAGCAGTGAGACAGCCCTGACATGGCCCAGGAAACAAAAACACACTTGATACATGCTCGTTCTGGGTCCAGACATGGACTGCGTGCCATCTATCCCTGACCCTGGTTACTCAAGATCATCCATGTTTCCTAAACTCCTCAACTGTGTTGTAGTCAACAGCTCCAATTATGAGGTTCAAAGGGAACTTCCCAGAAAAGGAAGAGCAACGCAAGTGTCAACTCTAGCTGTAGAAGATCAAGTGTACAGCTTTCCATATAAATAAACTCAATGTACATAAGTGTTTGGGCAGACATCCGTGGTGGGTCATCCAATCGGACCCTATTAACCCAAAACAGAAAAAGAACCTGGTTTTACTGCTTATGGCGTCCACTGTGAGAGCAGCCACAGCTCAAAGAGGTATTTGTAATGACGTCTGAGGGCAAACACTTGCAAACTCCCACAGCACCTGGTCAGTTCTCCTGCTTGGTTTCCAAAGTAAATTAATGGATCATCAGAGAGACTCAAATCAAAACGACAATGAGGTATCTATCACCTCACACCTGTCAGAATGGCTGCCATCAACAAACCGACAAATGACAAGTGCTGGTGAGGACGTGGAGAAAAGGGAGCCCCCGTGCACTGCTGGTGGGAATGCAGACTGGTGCAGCCACTGTGGAGAACAGTATGGAGTTTCCTCAGAAAAGTAAATATGGAACTCCCATTTGACCCAGTGATCCCACTTCTAGGGTACCTCCCCAAAAACCTGAAGCACCACGCAGAGAGCATGTAGGCTGCCCTATGCTCATAGCAGCGAAGTTTACAATCGCTGAGCTCTGAAACAGCCCCAGGGCCCATCAGTAGGTGAGGACAGAAAACCTGTGACATCTACACCATGGAATACTCTGCAGCAGGAAAGAAGGAAGGTCTCCCACCCTTAGATTCAGCATGGAGGGACCTGGAGAGTGTTATTCAAAGAGAGATAAGCCAGTCAGAGAAAAACAAGTATCACATGATCTCATTCATATATGGAATCTCATAAATGAACAAAATAAACTGATAAAATAGGTTCAGAGACCGAGAGCATGGAACAGATTTAGAAATTGGGGGGAGGAGGGGGCGTTGGGGGAGGGGGGGTGGGTGGAAAGAGGTCAACCAAAGACTTGTGTGCATATAGCATGACCCACGGACACAGACAGTAGTGTGGCGGAGGCCTGGGGCAGGGGCAGGCTAGAAGGGATCAATGGGAGGGTAAAGGGGGACAGATGTAATACTTTCAACAATAAAGATCTTTGAAAATAAATCTGACACTTCAGGGGAAAAATTAAAAGAATTCAGATTAAGACATCCACGTAGAGGAAGGGGCGTCACCTCAGCCTCATATGGACTGAACGTGGCGGACAGGGAGGGGCCCAGCAGAACTGCTGGCTGGCCTTCCCTGCGGGGCCCATCACTTCCGGGCGGCTGGACAAGAATCTGTGCACTTCACATGTGTTCTTCTTGCCTTCCTTCAGATCATCTGCTTTCCCTTTCAAATCCCAGACCCTTCTCCCTCTTGGTCCAAAATGGCACATAACCGAACGTCCATTGTCCAGTGCATCTTCGGGTCTCATATTCTCATGGCACCCCCACGTGCACATCCCCAGTCAACATTGCACATCCTCTCCTGCTAATTCTCCCTCACGTTAACCTGACTGTCAGCCCCGCCGGAGCTCAGAGAGGCGAGAGGACATGTGTTCATTTAACCCCCAGGCTCTCACAGCACTTTAAAACAACATGGAATCTTCGTCTTCCGCACTCAGACACGTGACTGGCCACCTGATGTTCCCTAGGACCGTGGTCGGCAAACTGCAGCTCTGGAGTGTGGCCCTTCCACAAAATACCACGGCCTGGACGAGTCTATGTTGAAGAAGTGGCGTTAGAAAAAGTTTAAAAAAAATCTGCTCTCAAAAGAAATGTCAGTCGTGGTCCTGTTGATCTGTGGCTCTGTGGACAGATGAGTTGGCCAACCACTGGCCTAGGCGATAAGGAAGCCTGCGGTCCCCTCACTCGCTTTGAGAACAGCTAAGGGCTCTGTCAGGGCTGCTGGAGATGCAGAGAGGCGCACACACAGCGTGAGATTCTCACTGAAGGTCCCCGGTTGTACAGCTCCCATCCCACTCTGCCTCCCCAAGACCCGGCATGCTTTCCCTCCTCCCGGTCCCCCTGGGTCACTGGCAGTCCCTGGGCCTGGGTCACTGGCAGTCCCTGCGGGCAGGGCGTGGGTGGGCTGCTCAGCCTCTGCCTCCCAGAACACCACCCCGTCTCTGAGTCAGCGCCTCCTCATGGAAATACTACTCAGCGATCGTGTTCACAAAACCCCGTGCTGGCGCGGCTCTGTTGCTCTTGACGCCGGCCCAAGTGTTTTTCTCTCCTGATGGACTGACGGTTGAAACTCAGGGTGTCTTTTCTGGTTGTTCGCTTTTTCATAGATTTCCCGTTTTCACTGGAGTGAGAAACGCTGGCACTGGTGCAACCCAGCTGCGTTCAATCAGCCCCAGGGCCCACACGGAGTGGCCAGAGTATGATGATCTCTGAACGCATAGTAATGTGGCCACTCAGTGTGTGTGTGTGTGTGTGTGTGTGTGTGTGTGTGTGTGTGTGTGAGTGTGAGTGTGTGTGTTAGAGGCCTGGTACATGAATTCGTGCCTGGGTGGGATCCAGCCAGCCTGGCTAGGGGGAGGGGAGCAAAGACGAAACCAGTGTGTAACCTTGCTTCCTCCCGATGCCAGTGCGAACGTAACTCACTCTGACCCTCACTTCCATGCGGTGAACTGGCTTGAGCCTGAATTTATCCCTAACCTTCAGGAGAGGCAGCCCGCGTCTCCACCAGGGCTATCACGACGCTGCTGGGCCTTCTCCTGGCCTGCACTGCCCATGCCCTCCAGGATAAAGGAATGGAATGCCCTGGCTGGTCTGGCTCAGTGGGTAGAGGGTCAGCCTGCAGACCGAAGGTTCCCGGGTTCAATCCCATCAAAGGCACGTGTCTCAGTTGCAGGCTGCTCCCCCACCTGGGCCCGGGTCGGGGCGCATGCAGGAGGCAAGGAATCCATGTGTTTCTCTCACATCGATGTCACCCTCTCTCTCTTTCCCTCTCTCTGAAGAATCAATGGAAAAACATCTTTGGGTGAGGATGAAAAGAAAAATAAGTGAAGTCCTTTTGCTCGTCACCTCCGAGGTCACGGACACGGGCATCAGAGACACAGAACTAACTTCGTGACGACTTCAAAGGGTGAATTCGCAGAGCGGAGACAGCGAGTGGAGTGTGTTTTCTGTCCACAAAAACCTCAGGCAAGGCCGAAACCGGTGTGGCTCAGTGCATAGAGCGTCGGCCTGCGGACCGAAAGGTCCCGGGTTCCATTCCGGTCAAGGGCATGTACCTTGGTTGCGGGCACATCCCCAGTAGGGGGTGTGCAAGAGGCAGCTGGTCGATGATTCTCTCTCATCGATGTTTCTAACTCTCCATCCCTCTCTCTTCTCTCTGTAAAAATTCAATAAAATATATATTAAAAAAAAAAAAAACCCTCAAGCAAGGACAGGCGTATGCATAATCCTCCAAGATAAGGAAGTGGCGGACACCTCCGCTGTGTTTTAAAGATCGCGTGGCTCTCGTCAAACCTCCTGAGGCCTCGGTCTCCCCCCTCCTCGGAGGTCCTGGGCCTGGCTCCTCAGGGCCACGGCCAAAGCACGCAGGCACCTGCCTCCGGCACATCCTCTCGGCCACCCCCTCCTTCCCAGACGCACATTTCCATGAAAACCAGACAGTGGCGAGGCGGCGAGGGCGGGCCGCTCCGGGATGCCGCACATCTGCAGCCCGGTTTCTGCAGGCCCGCCGGCTGGGTTCTCTCAGCCCCTGGTGGCCACGCAGGTGAAAGGCCCTGACGCTGACCCCCCGGCAGAACCCTGCAGGTGGGGCAGGCGGCCCCGGCCGGACGCATAGTGGGGGGGATTCAGGCAGGAGAGGGAATCACTCAGCAATGCCGAGTGAATGAGGAGACTCTCCTGGGTGTGAAACTGTCGCACCTGCACATCCCCACGGCACGGAAGTTGGTTAGCCTCATGCGGAAAAGATTATTTTTTTAAAATATATTTTATTGATTTTTCACAGAGAGGAAGGGAGAGGGATAGAGAGTTAGAAACATCGATGAGAGAGAATCATCGATCAGCTGCCTCTTGCACACCCCCACCGGGGATGTGCCCGCAACCAAGGTCCATGCCCTTGACCGGAATAGAACCTGGGACCTTTCAGTCCGCAGACCGATGCTCTATCCACTGAGTCATACCGGTTTTGGCAAAAAGATCATTGTTCATCCAAGCTGGCCACAAGACAGCAGCTCCCAACAGCGTATTCTGGCCAGTTCCCGCCCGCAAACACCCCACCTGAGAAGCTGCTGGGGGGCTCCGTTCGGGCAGCGCCCGGGGTTCCTGCACCTTCCCCGTGCCACGGCACCCAACGCCGACGGTCCTGCGTGGCCCAGCGCATCTTGGAGGTCCCCGGACCAGGGGGCTGATGGACCATGAGGACCGGGGCAGCAGCAGCGGGAGGCAGACCTGCCCGGGGGGGTGGGGGGCTGGGCTGCCAGCGAGGACCGGGGCCGTGTGCTCCCATCCCCATCGGCGCGGCCGCACGTCTGCTCTGTGTGCGGACCACCCGCCTCTCGCGTTCTCACATTTACACGTGTTCGCGGAATGGAACCCTCGGTGGATTACTTAGGAAGCCTTGATGTGCTTCAGACTGCTCAAACAGAACTCAGGCGTTACATTAAACCTCTCCTCCCGTGGGGCCGGGAGGCGGGCCACAGCCCACGGCCTCGGGATGGGAGCGCAGGTCCCTCCGCAGGGCCCGCCTGGTGGCCGCCACCCCGTGGGGGACGCCCCGGGACTGGGCTGCAACCTTCCCCTGAGCTCGGAGAACCGGCCTGTACCGGGGAGAGGGCGCCGCTTTTCTGTTCGTCCCGGGACGGCCTCCACCAGAGACGGGTAATGGTCTAGCCCCGTGGTCGGCAAACTCCTTCGTCCACAGAGCCGAATATCAGCAGCACCACGACTGAAATTCCTTTTGAGAACCAAATTTTTTAAACGTAAACTTCTTCTAACGCCACTTCCTCAACATAGACTCGCCCAGGCCGTGGTGTTCTGTGGAAGAGCCACGCTCAAGGGGCCAAAGAGCCGCCTGTGGCTCGCGAGCCAGTTTACTTCGTTTCATTGTGCTGCAGAGTGTCATTTTATACTTGCAGTCAGCATTGCTTCCAAATGTCCGACATGCTTCCCCTATGCCAGTGGTCGGCAAACTGCGGCTCGCGAGCCACAGGCGACTCTTTGGCCCCTTGAGCGTGGCTCTTCCACAGAGCACCACGGCCTGGGCGAGTCTGTGTTGAAGAAGTGGCGTTAGAAGAAGTTTAAGGTTAAAAAATGTGGCTCTCCAGAGAAATGTCAATCGTTGTGCTGTTGGTATTTGGCTCTGCGGACTCATGAGTTTGCCGACCACTGGCCCAGACTGGCCCACACAGCCAGGCTTGTTAGTGCTGAGTTTTGGGTTTTGTTTTTGTTTGTTTGTTTGTTTTGAATCATGGTATTCTTTGTCCCTCGGTGTTTGGGTGCCAATAACTGTGCTGGATACGCTGCTACGTTCGCTAGGGCAATCCGCTGAGAAAAGCCACACGGGTTTTATGTAGCCCGGTTTTGTTCTGTTTGGCTTTTCCCAGGAAGCACTGCCCACGGGGAAAAATAAACCAGAACGAAGTGCATGGAGTCCCCTCGCTGTGTGCTCGTGCGGCAGAAAACACGCCACACGGGGAAGTGAGAGGCATTTGCTGCAGGCCCGGCAGTGAACCGGGAACAAAGGTCTTATCCGGGAGCCGGGGGTGAGGCCGGATCTACAGCGGGGTTCGGACTGTACGGGAAATTAAATTAAACCAACCTGCAGCAGGCACACGGGAAAAGGGCTGTTAGTCACTGACACGTCACACGCAGCACACGCATCACCCCAAGTGGCGGGTGAGCGGGGAGACTGACTTTATAAGGCTTGGCGGGCACCTCCGTGTCACCCACAGGGCTCCTTACGGAGGGCAGGCCTGGCCTGGGACAGTGCCCTCTGCCATCACCGCGTCCGGGCAGGGTGAGCTCTCACGGTCCTTCTTCCTCTGGGATCCTAGCCCCTCACGCAGGCTGCCCTGCAAAATGATAAGGGTGCCGCTCTCCAGAATCTGTCCCAGGAAAGCAGGAAGTGTGCTCTGGTGCCAGGGATGCCTTAAAGAGGGAGCACGCCAAGATGGTGTCTATGCATGGAGCTGTCAGAGCAGAGCAAGGTTCCAAGGAGGACGAGAGCAGCGGCATCGGTTACGAGGCACACACAGTCTCAGGCTGACAGCGGACAGTCGGTGCTGCCCTTTAAAAGCATGGAGGGGCCCGGCCGGCCTGGCTCAGTGGTTGGTTGAGCGTCTACCTATGAACCAGGAGGTCATGGTTCAATTCCCAGTCAGAGCACATGCCTGGGCTGTGGGCCCCATCCCTAGTGTGGGGCGTGCAGGAAGCAGCCGATCAATGATTCTCTCTCATCATTGATGTTTCTCTCTCTCTCACCACACTCTTCCTCTCTGAAATCAATAAAAATATATTATGGAAAAAAACCATGGAGTGAGTCAACAGGAAATTATAGATCCATTCTCTCCCCACCCCCTCCCCACTTGAAAAGATTTGGAAACTGCGGATTCTGAATGTCCGTGTTGAGTGGTATGTGGGTGACGTGGCCGGCGGAGACCCCAAATTCCCACCCCTGGGAACGGGCTGTATACAGGCGCCACGTTCCCACTTCTGTTCAGTCTGAACCCTGTGCTCAGCAGTCCGAACAGCCTGTCCCATCCGGTAACTACAGACACAGGGGGTCCCCGAGCCCTGGACATGTGTGCTCGGTGCGAAGCACACCCTGGATTTCCAAGGTTCGCTATCGACAAAAACAACGCCAACGTCTCCCCCGCAGTTACACCCGTTCCATCTGACGTGGCCATGTCTTAGACAGGTGTCTCGTGAGACGGATTATTGAAAACTCACTCCCCCCATTTCTCTTTTTCTTTTCTTTTAAATATATTTTATTGATTTTCTACAGAGAAGAAGAGAGAGAGAGAGTTAGAAACATCGATGAGAGAGGAACATCGACCAGCTGCCTCCTGCACTCCTCCTACTGGGGATGTGCCCGCAACCAAGGTACATGCCCTTGACCGGAATCGAACCCGGGATCCCTCAGTCTGCAGACCAACGCTCTACCCACTGAGCCAAACCGGTTTCGGCCGTTTTTCTTTTTTAATGTGGCCACTCCGGAATGTAAAAGGAGACTGGAGACTCCTCCCACTGCCTCCCCTCAGCCCCCTCCTGGCATCGGTCACGTCGGCCAGTGGACCCTCCGCTCTGGCCGGGGCCTCCGACAGCAGGGCCCAGCGCGGCGGCCGGGGTCCGTCTGCCCCAGGGGCAGTCCTGCTCCGCCCCGTCCGCCTGTGTAACGCCGGCCTCAGCGCTCCCGGCTCTCAGGCTGCTGTTCTGGGAAGTGGGGCCCATACGGGCACCCCCTTGAAGAGCCGCGGTGAGGAGGAGCTGCGGCCACACCTACCCTCCCCTGCCCGCCTGCCCCGCCTGGGGGAGCCACCGGTGACCTCCAGACCTGCCCTCGCCCGGCCCCTTGGCACAACTGCTTCACCCCCTCCTTTTAACGTCCCACCTGGGTTACTGACACCGGGGTCTAGACTGGCCCCTCCAAATCCCAGGAGGGGATGGGCAGGTCCTGCACCACATGACCCGGCCCCCAGGGCACACTCCCGACCCTCCTGCCCGTCCGGATCCAGCATCACCGTGGGCGGCACCGCTCCGGGTCGCCCCCCCCTCCGCCTCCCCGCTCTTTGGTTGGGGTCACGCTTGGGTTCTAGGGTTCCTAGGAGACCGACTATTCCACTCATACCCTACCTGTTCCCAAAAAGGGATGGAAAGAGATTCGCACGGATGTATGCGACAGAAGCAGGTTTGTTAACATTCGGAAGTAGATGCAAAGTAAATAACGCAGAGGAGGGTAGAGAAACACAAGGGTGGGAGCATAAGCTGGACGGAGAGCATGAGGGCCGTGGTGGAGCCGAGGACACAGCTCCCGAGGGAGGCCTCCGCCCCGCACGCCGCTCCTGATGCTGAGGCCAACGGGAGGTGCTCCCGGCGTCCCTAAGAGGGGGGACCTGTGTGACAGGACAGACCCCCCCAAAGGCGGCCCTGCAGCAGGCCCCCGTCAGGCCCCAGCGAGGCGCCCAGAACATTTGCGTAGGAGCCCCCACGGGCCACTGCCTCCATCACTGCCCAGGGCAGGATCCCGGCTCACGGTCACACTGGCCTGGGCCACGCAGGTGGCACCAATGAGTGTGCCACTTTGGTTAGAATACGCACTCACCCCCTCTATAGATTTCATGGAATGTGCATTCGCTCCCTTTCTAGAGACTGTGGCACAGGTGTTCACTCCTTCTATAGAAGCCGTGGCATGTGCATTCACCCCTTTCTTGGATTCCGGGACCTGTGTATTCAGCCCCTTTCTAAACTCCATGGCACGAGCTCTCACTCCCTCTCTGTATTTCCACTCCTCGCAGGCATGACCCGAGTCTTCCCATGGTGCCCTGCAGGCATCCTGCACAGCCAACGAGGCAATGACCCCGACGGGCCGGGCAGCCCGCCCTTCCCCCTCAGCGCAGCCTGCACGTCCAGCCGCCCCTCCTCACACCGCCTCTCTGCAGCCCAGATGCCCTCCTGCGCTGGGGCCTGAGCCTCGCAGCCCGGCTCACTGCCTGTGGGGGGCGCCCTGCCCTCCTGGGCACGGCCTCCCCCTCCCTCTCCACGCAGAGTGCACGCCGTTAGCCCTCTGGCGTGGGAAGGGCCGTGGTTCTGTTTACCTGCGGTCCATACAGCCAATAATCCCGCAGCCCCACAGGCAAGAACCGTCCGGAATGTCCCGGCTTTTCCCTCTGCGTGTGCAGCTGTTGTTCTAAAGTCTGCGGATGTCCCGTGTCATCACGGTCCCTCCTGATCCGTGTCCCCGTCTCTCTTCCAGGACAGCGCCCCCTTCGGTGGGTGAGCAATCCCCTGCGACGGGGAAATGTGTTTCCAGGCGCTTGAAGTCCATGAAGGAAAACTGGCAGGCCTGAGTGATTTATGCCAGGGAAAGTCATGCTGGCGGTAAAGGTGGCTGTAGGTGCCATCTTACATGCACCAGTGAGACCCCTCCTCTGTCTTCTGGTCGTTGTTCACCGTGGGTTCGGCGTCCTTGTGGGATCATGTTAAGGACCTACCACCCCTGGTTTTGCAGCCTGGGCATGGAGCCCTGAGGGGGAATTGTTCTTGTGGGACGTTCTGGTTAATCACCTGCATGACGAGTCTGAGAAAACTGCAAAAGTAAACCCCATGCCATCCCCACAGGATTACACGCCCCTTCGGGACTGATACAACTTCTGCCTTAAAACCCCCCGGCGGCCGCCCAGCAGCCACCAGCTCTCCCCGCTGCCGCCGCCGGGCGCTCGGGGGAGCCTCCGAGACTGAGTCCCGGGAATCCGTAACCCGCAGGGCCCCTGCACCGCGGAGAAAAGGAACCTTCCCAGGGGGCTTAAACGTGCCACCCCGGGCTCTTCGGTCAGGGCACCGACCGCCTTTCACTCAGGCTGTCCAATAAGATGGCAACACAACAACAGCCGTCCGGTGTGAGCGAATCCAAATTATACCTATTTTTTTGGTCATATATATATAAAACTCCGGGGGTGCCGCAGAATCTCAGTGATTAGTTTATGTGCCGTGCGATGAAAAACCTTGGAAATCGCCGACCTAACAGAGTAAGACAATGATGTCACCTCACCCACAGGGCTCAGTGCCTTTGTACCCAAACTGAGGGCACCCACACGTCTCTCCTTTTGAAGGGAGATTTGGGAGCCTTTGCCAAACCCACCCCGAATCAAGTGAAAACAAGGGTTTCCTGCTTTTTTTAAAAAAAAAAAAATCCCCACAGATGTGCCTGTTTCCTTTCCTATTCATCAGAGGGATGTTCCTCTCCCCTCGGTTGTGTTTTCGGGAATGGGGCAGGGAGGTGGGTATTATTGGAATAATATTATTCCTAAAAGGAACCCCGTGGGAGCCGCCAGCATGTGTAAAAATCCCATTCCCACAGAAACAATTCACAAGCGAAGGCGAGCCGAAACCGGTGTGGCTCAGTGGATAGAGTGTCGGCCTGCGGACTGAAAGGTCCCAGGTTCGATTCCAGCCAAGGGCATGTACCTTGGTTACGGGCACATCCTCAGTAGGGGGTGTGCAGGAGGCAGCTGGTCGATGTTTCTAACTCTCTATCCCTCTCTCTTCCTCTCTGTAAAAAAAAAATCAATAAAATATATTTTAAAAAAACAAACAAACAAAAAAACGAAGGCGAGGTTTTAGGAGGAGGCTGCTACCAATCTGGCTTCCCAAAACCTGAAGACAAGGTAATGGTTTGTTTGCTGTAGATCGGGTCCCCCGCCTCGCTCTCTAGAATTACAATCTGAACGGGAGAAGCTCGTCCGAAAGGCCCATTGGACACACGGGAAGGTGTCTCGGTCCTCACACCGGCCATTTCCGAACGGGAAACCATTGCACAACCGATGTCCCTTTGCACCCCGTCCCCCCCCAACATGCCGAGTCCGGCCCCCGCGCCCCTCCCTTCGGCCGCGGAGCGGCTGTCGCTCAGACAGGCAGGGCCAGGGACAGCCGCTGTAAAAATAGAAGGACTTAAAAGTCGGGTTAAGTCGAAGTCGGAGGCCCCGTGCCGAGCGCACCCTTTAATTTCACGCTGTTGTCTGCACTCCCCTTGCACTTAAATTTAGCAGCGTAATTGTAGCGGGCCCACCACCGCCACCATCTTCAGGATGCACCGTGTCACTCTTTCAAACTCTGAAACGGTTCAGACCAAGGTAACTTAAAAAGCGGGGGGAGAGGGGCTATTTTAAAAAACTGGCTCAGCCGAAACCAGTTTGGCTCAGGGGATAGAGCGTCGGCCTGCAGACTCAAGGGTCCCAGGTTTGATTCCGGTCAAGGGCATGTGCCTTGGTTACGGGCACATCCCCGGTAGGCGGTGTGTAGGAGGCAGCTGATGGATGTTTCTCTCGTTGGTGTTTCTAACTCTCTATATCTCTCTCTCCCTGCCTCTCTGTAAAAAATCAATAAAATATATTTTTAAATAAATAAATAAAATAAAATAAAGAAAAGCTGGTTCAGATGCTGGTCCAGCCGCTGGAAAACCCTGTGCATCTGCAGTGTGCCTGCCCTGCGTCCCTAAAGACCAGGAAGAGCTGTGCAGGCCATGCATCATGGACAGCCGCATAACCAACTGCTGAGAGCCCAAGAGGGTGCAAACGAGGACCCGGGGGGGTGTTGGCATGACCTTCAGCATCACTGCCCTCCTCCACCAACTGCCGCCGGGACTCCCAGGTCTCCCCGAAGCCCAGAAGCACCCGCCACGCACGGGGCACAACACGATGTGAAATGGCGTCCAGAGTATGTCCATGCCTCCGCTTGTTTCTCTGACAAACGCCACCGCACAGGGCTTAGGAGCTTCGAGCTCAAGTTGCAGGTCACAGGCAAAAGCTGTGTGTTGAAGGACAGTGCTCCCCGGAACACCCCCATGTCTCCCCACACACACACAGGAGGAAAGAAAACCCAGCCCCTCCGGCATTCTCCTCCTCATGGGAAGGCCGGCCTGGGACGCAGAGGGGATGAAGCCAGGAAGGGGACAGACGCCTGCATTGAGAGCAGTGGTTCCAACCTTTTAAAAAATATATATATATATTTTTTTTTATTGATTTTTTTTTTTTTTTACAGAGAGGAAGGGAGAGGGATAGAGAGTCAGAAACATCGATGGGAGAGAAACATCAATCAGCTGCCTTACGGGGGATGTGCCCGCAACCAAAGCACATGCCCTTGACCGGAATAGAACCTGGGACCTTTCAGTTCGCAGGCTGATGCTCTATCCACTGAGCCACACCGGGTAGGATGGTTCCCAAGTTTTTTTGGCCACGCCCCACCTGAGCATCTCTAAATCCTGATGCCCACCGCCCCGCCATGGCATAGAATTCATAGAATTCCTATTATTCCAACAGTGAGCTCCTATTCACCTGGAGGAAGCCTAGAAGGCCATGGACTTGATCTAAACAAGCTTCCAGAGAACGTGGCGGCCAGGAGAAAAATCAAAGAACGAAAGGACAGCGGAAGTACTGAGGAAGAAATCACCAAGAAATTGTTAAAAATAATAATAATAATAATATGAAGTGATATGGAAAGACAGCAAATAAAGTTTCAAAACATATAATAGAGAACTGACATGCATAAGTATGTTGCAATATATATTTATATACTATATATGAGGCCCCTAGAACAGTTAAGAAATGCACTGTTCGTAACTCCTTCTCGAATTGCCCCCCTTAAAAATCAAACTGTCCCCCTGTGAACCACTGACTGAGACAGGCCAATCCCAACGTAAACCGAGAACTGACGCGCAGCTTCAAAACCCTGGGTTCTGCTCCCAGAAGCACTTTGCCCACATCTGGCGTCGCAGGCTCCCCAAGTCTCGCCAGAAACGGGTCGGCGTCTCTGTCAGCTCAGTCTGCACAGCGCTGGTGCGGAGGTCTGGGCAGCAGCGACAGTGTGGCAATGCCCCCACCACCCACCCCGCTCACAGGACTGGGGAACAGGAAAAGATGCTAGAACATTACCTCCTCTGTCTTGTGAAGGAATAAATCCCCCTTTATTATTCCTTTGTGTACGGACAGCTAACAAGAAGACGAAGAAAAAAAGCTAATATTAATTTTAGATAAGAATGTCCAAAGTTTTCGAGCACCCGCTTATGAGACAGGATCTATGCCACGCAAGCATAACAGGTCACCTTTTATTTTATTATTTTTTTTAAATATATTTTATTGATTTTTCACAGAGAGGAAGGGAGAGGGACAGAGAGCCAGAAACATCGATGAGAGAGAATCATCGATCAGCTGCCTCCTGCACACTCCCCACCGGGGATGTGCCCGCAACCAAGGCACATGCCCTTGACCGGAATCGAACCCGGGACCCCCCAGTCCGCAGACCGACGCTCTATCCACTGAGCCAAACCAGTTCTGGCATCAGGTCGCCTTTTAGAATACTGCCTACGTTACGGGTCAATACTGACATCTCCCACCGATGATTAATTTCTCCCCACAGAGCTGGCATTCCACAAGGATCTTAGCCCTTACTGCAAATAAAATAGCTGATTGTTTTAGATTAAAATGTTAACAAGCTTTTTCTTTAAAACAAAGCGTGAGGGGTGGGTAGAGGGAAGTTATTTATGCTCACGCGGACAGGCCGGCCCCGACATTACCCGAGCAACGTTACACACTCATTTTCAAAAAGTTTAGACGGAGCATCAGATCAACTCGCCAGGAACGTATCAGCATGAAATAGCGGGTCCATGTGAAATCATGTACCACAATTCTACCCTGGATTAAAAATAAATAAATAAAGTGATTGTCAAGTGTCAAAAAAAAGAGGGGAAAAATGAAATGTTAAGTGTAGTTGGAATTGTCTTTTCTTACACAATTCAAAAAAAATAGAATACCCATTTACTTAGTGTAGTGTCACGTCCAAACGTCACTGACTCAGACTGAAGCCAGGATTGCCCAACGGGAGCAGCTGTAAACCTTTCTTTAAAAACTATTTCTTATGTTCCAACCACGAGTGTGTACAGCATCTCCTGTCTCGGACAGAACCGTCATCTTGATGGCACAGTTAACTCGCCCATGACACCGTGGTCTGGTTTATCTGGCGGAGTTTTATCTAACTGCTCCTGCCCGGAAGGAGCTCGCCAGGCCGAGGCCAGCACAGCAGAGGTTAAACCCAGGAATGTGACAGTTCTCCTGGCGATAAGGTGGTGGAGCTGGTGGAGTGGAGGCCAGCCCAGGCTCTGAATGACTGGGAGAGAACTGAAAATACTCAGAAACAGTCCCAGCGGTGAATAACACCGTATGCCCTCTGTGAGGCTGCCCGGGGGAGAATAAAAAGCGGGTGTTTGGGGTACTCACGTCAAAAGTTTTTTTTGAACTACAGAAGCTACAGAAAGAAGCGTGACTGTGAAATCTGTGGCCCATATGGGTATGTTTGTTTTGGGGTTTTGTTTTGTTTTTGGAAGGATAAACGAAATGTTTATACCAACCACAAGTTGTTTTAAATTCGCGTTTGCATTAAAATGCTTCACCCGTTGCACTGGGCAGCATAGTCTGCCATCCATCCATAATAGGATACAAATCTTAGGCTTGAAACCATTGAAGATAACTCCATGCATTGCCTTCGGTAAGACATCTACACATACATAATCGTGATATGGTAGATGGGTTTCTGACAGCAGCCAGAGCCACTAGCTGATCAAAACGTCTGTCCCAGGTTGAACATGCCGAGTGTTCTAACCAAGGAGGGGCGCTGGGAGCGCAGGCAGGACTGCGGAGGGTCAGAGGCGGACAGACAGACAGACAGACAGACAGACGGGCCGCGGGGGCGCGGAGGGGCGCCCGGGCGCAGGAGACCCGCCGGGCAGTGGCCGGCGAGCCCACTCTGGCCTCCCTTCCCGCCGGCGCGGGCTTCCACTCGGCCCCGGTCCCCGCACCGGACAGAACTAACAGCCTCCCGCTCGGCGCCCCGAGGAGCCCCGCGGGCGCCCTCCGGCCCCAGCGCTTTCGGGGCGCCCGCTCCCCCCAGGCGCCCCCGCCACGCGCTTCTCCCGGCCCGCCCGCGCCGCGCCACCTGCCCGGAGCCGCCGTCGGAAGAGCCGGGCCGGGCCGGGACCGGAGGCCGGCGCCGGGCCGGGAGCGCGGGACTTACCGGCCGAGCGCCGCCGTCGGGGAGGGCGTGCCCGCACGTGTGCGTCCGCGCGTGTCCGCGCCGCGTGTGCCCGCGCCCGGCCGAGCGCCGCCGCTCAGCCCGCGGCGTGGGCGCCGCTCCGAGGCTCCGGCTCCGCCAATCGCCGCGCGGGCGGCCGCCGACCGAGGCCCGCGGTCCGGAGGCGGCGGCGGGGCGGGGCGCGGGGCGCGTGTCCCGGGCGCGCGGGGCGGGGCGGGGGCGCGGGGGGCGCGGGGCAGGGGCGCGGGGGGTCCACCCGCTGCCCCGGTGGAGCGCGGAGCTGGCCTCTCCGAGGAGGAGGAGGAGAAGGGGGAGGAGGGGGAGGAGGAGGAGGGGAACCGAGCTGGGAGGACCGGGCACCCGCCGAGGCCGGCTCGGCGGAGAGGAGCCGACGCGCCTCCGGGAGCGGGAGGAGCGGACCGCCGGGCGGGGCGGGAGGGAGGACGGGGATGGAGGAGCGCGGCGGGGCCGGGCCGGGCGGCTTTCAGGGAGAAGGAATGTCCCCCAGGCTCCGCCGGTACCGTTACCCGCAGGGAAGTAACGGAAGTTAACACGGGCTGCCGCAAAGTTTACAGTGACGCCGGCCGCTGGGATGGCTGAGCACGGAATTCAGACCACGGAGCCCGGGAAGGGGCGCGCCGCCCGGGTGCCCGGTTGGGGGGATCCCGCAGCCGAGGTCGGAGGGGATCCGGGACCGCGGGAGGGGGGCCCGGAGGAGCGGGATGCTGCGGGTCGCGAGGATGCGGAGGGGACCCCCCGGCCCGGCCCGCCGGGCGCGGTGACAGCTGCCGCGGGACCATCCTGTCCCCGAGAAACAGCCCCCAAAGGCGCAGCCTCCCCGGGGGGCACCGGGCTAAGCCCCTCCAGGTGTTTGCATTTAAAAAAAAAAAAAATGAATGCCGACATCCAAACCGCGCTCACCTGCGTGTCTGCCGCTCCTCTTTCTTCACGTCTGTCCCTCAGGGACCATCGCGACCGAGCGACCGTCCTCCTTGCGCGCATGGCCCGGACCCCATCCCAGCGCGTCCTCCGGCACAGGCTGCCTGGCGGACCCAGGGAGAGCTGCTCATGTCCCTCCCTCTCCCAACTTTCACAGCCAAGACTGTCAGCAAACAGCCAGAAGGAAAGCTAAGTCCCCCCTCCCGCCCACCCCAAGGGAAAGGAGGGAATATAAGCACCCCTTTAATTTGAAGAAGAATAATTAAAACCCCCTCTCAACCTTTAAGGCCCGGGCAACACAATCTATTAATTGGCCGCTATTAACATGCCGTTTTATTGACCGTCGCACACAGAAGTCTGATTGTGAAGGAGGAGTGTTTTCAATGAGAGCGGAGTTATTTTAGCTGCAGACGTGTTTACATTTCTGTGGTTTAGTCTATAACTTTCTCTTTTTCTAGCTTCAGGATCCTGCTCCATGAAGCAAAGCCCTTAGCTCCCAGACATTCCAAAAAGTCTGCCAAAATAATAGAAAAAAAAAGGAGAGAGTGGGGGGTGGGGGGAGAGAAAACACACAGAGACCCCCAAGTCTGGGTCAGGCGCGGAGTTGTGAGTGGGCATCCTAGGTATGCCCCCTTCCCACACGCTTTCCAGATTTAAAAAAAAAAAATAGAAAAAAAAAAGCCTTCAGGGCTCCGTTTCCTGTTTGCTTTGGGGGGAAATAAAATGGGTCTGAAAGCTGAGCCTAGACTTGGCCTCTTCCAGGACCTATAGATTCCAGGAGGGCCTTTAACCCTGGAGGTGCCAACATGGGCCCATTTCCTTTGAGAATCGACCGTTACAGACGCTCCAGGGACGTGCTTCCCTTTTAAACAGACAACCTTCGTGAAAAACTGCAGATGCACGGCCGGGAAACTTCTTGACAAGCAGGCACACCGTGGCAGGTGGGAGAGAAGCCCACCTCTTCGAGGGGGGCCGAGAGTTGAGAGAATAAAAATAAATATCGGAAACCAGAGCCGCACCCTTTTCTTGCCACGGTTATAAGACAAGAGGCAGAAGGCACGCTAAAAGGGGCATGGCCACGGGGTCCTGCGGTGTATATAGGATGTATATAGGATGTGTGTAGGATGTATGTAGGATGTATATGGCCCATGCTACAGTCCTCCTAGGCAAACCTGGCTGATCCTCTAGGCCGGCTCCCCAGTCCACAGGAGTCACATTGTTGCCGTTCACCTGGTTTTCAAAACATGTTCAACCTGCCTCTGCCCCGGATCAGCAGCTGCATATTTTGGTTCCTTTTTCTCTCTCATTATTCTCCAAATATTTCAGGTCCAAGAAACCTCGCTGCGTTCTGAAATTTTCTCCTTAGCCGCTCATTTCCAGACCTCACATTCCGGGGCGTGCTTGAAAGTGAGCAGATAGATCGTCAACCTGCCCGGGGACCTCGGCCGTCCACTGGGCAGCGGCTGCTTTAGGACACTGCATTTCTCCATGTTTTCCCGTTATCGTCACCGGTGCCTAATCCTATATCATAAAGAGCTGGTGTGCCGAAACCGGTTTGGTTCAGTGGATAGAGCGTCGGTCTGCGGACTGAAGGGTCCCGGGTTCGATTCCGATCAGGGGCATGTGCATTGGTTGTGGGCACATCCCCGGTGGGGGGTGTGCAGGAGGCAGCTGGTCGATGTTTCTCTCTCATCGATATTTCTAGCTCTCTATTTCTCTCTCCCTTCCTCTCTGTAAAAAATCAATAAAACGTATATATATTTTTTTAAAAGAGCTGGTCTGCTGATTAGACGGAACAGCAGAATGACTGTCCGAATGGCCTTCCAAATGAACCCGGGGCTGGAGGGCGAGCCCCTTGCCGGAATTTCATGCATTGGGCCTCTGATATTATAATAATAGAGAACAGGACCGAAAATGATACTGTGGGCCAGCCGACAAAGAGCATGTTTTATGCATCAAACGCTGCACTTTAATAATAAAAAGAACATGATTTTAACCATCCAAGTTACCACAGGGCTGGGGGGGGGGGGGGGGGCGGGGCAGGGGAGAAATATGTTCAGAAAAAAATACAATATTTGAAACAACATCCGTGCTACCTCTTCCCCCAAAAGACACCACGAGAGATAGAGAGATGATAGATGAGAGAGCCGAAAATTTTTAAAGGCCACTCACAAAGCGGGGGTCATTGACTTTGAAAAGCCCCAGAGTTTCGCAGAGTTAGGACATCATCTCCAATGGACTGTATCTTGTAGTTGAAGCTGGGAAGTTCTTTCTATTGTCTAGTATAACCCCCACCTACTACCACAGCATTCCCTCCGTCGGGGGGCACGGTCAAGGTCAAACATAGGCAGTCCGTTTCAACGAGCTAAATGGACTGAGTTCATCGGAGAGGCCAGCAGGACATAAAAGTAACGGAGACGCTTCCCTGTCTGTTTTGAAAAACAAATATGAGACACGGTCATTCTAAGTTCATCAAAATTTCACTTAAAAGGAAGGGTTTTAATAATCATAGCGCTTGACACACTTTCACGAATTAGCATTTTTAAGTGTCTCGTCCATGAGATAATCATCCTTCTCCATAAGGCTTTTGTGGTTGGCTTAATTCTCTTTGAAACCCCTTTCATCCAAAAGATGTTTTGGATTAATTTAAGTATTTGTTACTGGATAATGTCAAGTTCTCCTTCAATGAAATGTCCCGCGTTGGTTTGTCACACCTGTTAAATATAAGCCTCCTTTCCTTTTGATATCCCGAGAAGGGCCTTAAAAGGTTTACATCCTTCAATATGGAGATTTAATTGCTTTACCTATAATAAAAAATAATCCCTATAAAATTCAGATTGTGGCTATTTCAAAGCCGAAAAGAGCTATTGGATGGGGATGTAAAGGTTGCAGTTCAAAAAGCCTTCCCCTTTTAATATCGCGGGCACGGAGTTATGAGTTTCAAACTCCTGGTTATCATTTTGTGAAGCCTGGTCTTTGTTGTCCCTGCCCGGCGTCTGAGAGCTGTCGTTACGGCACGGCGGTCGGGGCTGCGTGTGCGCCTGTGAGATACGGAGAGGGTGCCTGTCCCGGCAGTAAGGGCTCACCCGCAGGAAGTCCCCGGTTCTGTTTTAAATGACCTGGAGCAGGGTCCCCGCTCTGACACATCCACATCCTCCCAAGTTCAAGTGTGGCCGAGGCCCTTGGGGAGGACAGCGGACAGCGTGGCTTGGGAGAGGAGACAGCGGGCAGGCCTCGGCTGTTGGTCATGATTCACGCCCGGTGTGCCCTTCCGCATTCCTCCGGGCATCCTGAGCCCTTCACCCCACAGCCTGACTCAGTCCCCGGACCTTCTTCCCATCAAGGAGTGTGTGTGGGGAGGGAATGGGGGGCTGGGGAGGATCTTCCGGGCAATCCAAGGTCCACCTGGCTTCTGGGCAATCCAAGGCAAGGAAGGGAGAGCTCAGCCAGTGTGGCTCAGGGGTTGAGCTTCGACCTATGAACCAGGAGGTCACAATTCAATGCCTGGTCAGGCACGTGCCTGGGTTGTGGACTCAATCCCCAGTGGGGGACATGCAGGAGGCAGCCAATGAATGATCCTCTCCCATCATTGATGTTTCTCTCTCCCTCTCCCTCTCTCTGAAATCATTAAAAAAATATTTTAAAAAAAGGGGGGGGGGGGAATATATATCAGGACTGTGGCCTTGGGGTTCTAACCAAAGCATCCCTGGGTCCCCCTCTCCACACCACCATCCTCGTCCCATTCCTGGACTTCTGTCCTTCATTGTTAGTGAACATGAAAGGGCAGAGGTCACACTCCCGTGGAAGAGTCCAGGACAAGCATTGTTGTTATCTTTTACTAGAGGCCCGGTGAACAAAATTTGTGCAAAAGCAGGCCTTCCTTCCCCCGCTGCTGACACCGGCTTCCCTCTGGCACCCGGGACCTGGGCCTCCCTTGCAGCCAGGGCTTCATCCGGAAGGTCGTCCGGAAGGACATCAGGAAGGACGTCCGGTCTAATTAGCATATTGCGCTTTTATTATTATAGATTCTCAGCTGCTCAGAAGTTTGTTTTCCGTGTCCTTTGCCCTCCAGACCGACTCTCCCTCTCCGCAGCCCTCTTCCATACACGTCACAAGCAGTTGGTCTCCAGTACACACAGCAGTTCTTAATAACGCGTGCTGACCACAAACTGCTCCGTAAAATTGCATCATGCGTAATTCCTATCAACTCGCATGACTCGCAAAATAAGTTGATAAGAAACACATTGTTCTTCTGTCAGGGAGCGCTGGTGACAAAGGTTGTACAAATGGATCGGGAGGCGGTGTGTGTGTTCCGCAAATGGAATTACATGCAGCCCTTTGGGAGGCTGGCCGCGGCCCCTCCGGTGGTTGTGTGTAGGCGGTTTGCATTTGGGGCTGCACGGACAATGACACAATCTATCGGTGAACAACTCCGCCGGGTGCGTTCTCCCTGGCCGATGGCTTGCGAGTGCAAAAACAGTTGCCTTTTCAGACAACGGAGACAATTCCTTCTCAATGATTCTTGAACCCATGAAGAGCATGGATGCAAATAAAATTGATATCTTCATGACTTCCTTTTAAATAAAAAACTATTATCTTATGATTATGGGCGACTTGGTATAATTCTAATGGGTGAGACGTCTACTTCAGAGAGAATGCACAGACCTTGGGTAGGAATGCGAGCAGGAGTCCAGCACGTATCAGCCACATGACCTTGGCCAAGTCACAGCCTTTTGATTAAAACCTCAATTTTATATATGATTGTATCGATTTCAGAGAGAGAGCAGTAAAAAAGGATAGAAACGTCCATGACGAGAGAGAATCATTGACGGGCTGCCTCCTGCACGCCCCCTACTGGTGATTGACCCCCTCCATCTGGGCGTGTGTCCTGACCAGGAATCAAACCGTGACCTCCTGGTTCATAGGTTGACACTCAACCAGTGGCGGGATGAAGCCTCAGTTTTCTTATCTGTTAACTGGGGCTGTCAGAGTAGATGACCTGATGCTAAACACAGAACCTCCCAGAGGAGAACCTGGGAATTCACCTTCATAGCCATACTCTCAGCGTGGGGACCAGCTGCGTGACTACTGGGTAGCCTGTTGGAAACTCCTCTCCTCTGCCATAAGCCCCAAGGCACACACCTCCTGATTCTCTCAGGACTCAGGCAGCACGAACAGAGCCTGCCGGGCCGGGTTCCCTCCCCTTTGGGTCCCATGTCCACCCAGTGTTGGGGTGAGCTGTAGTCATACCCCAGTGATCAGAGCCCTGCCCCACATCCAATCACCTTGGCAGCGTCGAAGATAACGCTGACACCCGGGTCCCCCCTCAGACTGAGCGAGTCAGCTCTCAGGGGACTGCAGAACCGGGGTTCGATACGGATGTCTGTGACTCCGCAGGTGGGGGGGAGGGACATCCACAGCTGAGGCTCAGCACTGTTGAAAAGACAGCCAGTCCATGAATAATGAAGGAAGTCCAGAACCTTCGAATGAGCTCATTCTAGAAAAAATTCTAGAAAAGATAAACTCCATCACCCCAAACAGCTGCCTGGCCAGGGTTCCCGGTCTCTCTGGTTAGCGTCACTTTCTGCTCCGGGTCCGAGTCCCGGAATCTCGGAACTTCTTTCTCCTCTTTGCCTCCTTCTCCTGGACGTCCTTCCGCCTTCCGTGGCTCCCACGACGGGGCCCTGGCATGCGTGTTTGTCATCCAGATGCTCTCGGTCACCCGCTCAGTAAGGAGAAGTCCACGAGGCTCAAGTCCAAAGGCTCCAGCGTGAGTCTCAGTCCAGACCTCAGGAGCGTTCCGGCCGGGGCAGATGGCCACCCTCTCTATTCGAAGGGCCTCTGGACCTCTCCCTCCTGGTGTAACTCCTGCCCTCCAGCCAGCCCGCCTCCTCTCACAGCACCGGTGTCTCCTCACCCCTCACTCCCACGGAAGAGCTAGAACCACGTCGAGCTTCTGCCTCAGCCCATGAGCTCCTAAGACCCCAGAACTCATAGGGCACTGAGCAGGCCTGAGCCCCCTGCCCAGGGCACCCTCCAGGGTGTCAGGATCAGAGGCCTGTGCGCCATCGAGATTAGCTGGGGGCCGGCAGGTGTGGCTCAGTGGCTGAACATCGACCTATAACCAGGAGGTCATGGCTCTAGTCCTGGTCAGGGCACATGCCTGGGTTGCAAACTCCATCCCCAGTCGGGGGCGTTTGTGGCCCAAGCTTGTGGCTGCTGGAGCTCGCTGTCCAGAGATGGTCTGGGCACCTCTTGGCAGGTGGCGTGGCCCCGGAGCGGGCCACGGCCCGGGTGGCGTGGCCACTGTGAGGCTTTAGAACCGGACTGAGGTCAGAGATCACCTCTCTGGGGAATCGGGCGTCGAGCGATTTGGGGGCCTTGCCCTTTGCACCTGACTGATGAGGCAGCTGGTGTCAGGAAGGTGGCAGCGGTGTCACTTGTTGTCTGGAAGAGCCCAACGCTGCTGGGATCCAACCTCATCCTTCCATCACCACAGGCAGGCAGGGCCACGTCCCCTCCCACAGCGCCTGCTTCGGGTTTTCCTTGTAGCTCTTAAAAGTCACTTTGAGGAGGGCAGACAAACGTGGTAGAGACAGCGCAGCAAGGTCAGGCTGAAATGCACACGGTGTCACCCAGCCTCCCACGGTGACCATGACTGCCTGGAGGGGGATCAGAGGGAGCGAGTCCCCACCCAGCACCACACCCACGTCCCAGGGCAGCCTGGGCCCCACGGCCCTAAGAAGGAAGGTGCACCTCTGTCTGCGCAAGTCGAGCAAGGGACGGGCACCATGCAGAGCAGCGGGCATTCTAATGCCATCTCCCGTGGGGCACAGGCGTCCCTGACAGCCCTTCGACCCTCAACGGTGAGTTTTATCCAGTTTCTCTCAGAGCCCGGCACATGCAGAAACTGAATAAATGCTTGTTAAAGTGAGTTGAAACGGATTAAATTGGGTGTGCTTTGTCTTGAGCCAAAAGCAAAACATAAGGTGGTTTGTGTGAGTACGTAGGTAGATAGATAGATAGATAGATAGATAGATAGATAGATAGATAGATAGATAGATAGATGACAGATAGATGACAGATAGATAGATAGACTATAAATATTACTGGATATATATATATGTTAACACTCTCACTCTCTCTTCCAAACAGGTCTAAGCCAAGGCAGACTTGTGTCCGTTGCATTCATCAATCAGGCCCAGAGTGTGGTTTGATGATAACAACGTCCAACGGAGGATTTCAAATCACCGTCATGACAGACACCCCGGTACCGGGGCCTCGCAGCCAGCGCCAGAGAGAAGAAAGAGCTTTCTCTCCGCCGCGGTGCGCGCTCGGGAGCGCTTTTCCCGGTGCGTATTGTTCTGGCCCGCCATTGAGCGTGGATTGCTAATGAATAGGCCGACTTAGCTGTCCGCTCACTCAGGCAATTACGGTGAAAGTTGCACCCTTTTTATGGTCTCCTTCCCCCCACCCGCCCCCCCCCCCCAGCAGCCGTGGCAGCCCGGCCCCCTCCCTCCATCCCCCTGGCTCCCCACTGGCCCCGTGGCTGCTCGGGGACCAAACCCCCTTTCATGAGCTCCAGCTCAGCCCACCGGCCCCGTCCCTCTGCGGGCCGCGCCGCCCAGACCAGACCCCTCTGTGCAGCTAGCTGTCTGCTTCTATGGGTCTATCACCAAAGCACTTAAATTCTTTCACTCCCAAAGTCACTGGGCTTTTTATTTTTATTTTTTTTAACAATCCTTGGAAGCAATCCCAGCCTAAGAAGGAACGAAACTCAGCGTTCGGCCAAATACAACCTTTGAATAATTTAAACGAGAGCTACTTAAGCCTTCTGAAAACAACGCCAGCCCTGTGCTCTCTGATGTGAACAGAAAAAAAAAAGAATTTGTGCACCCATGTGCAGAATTTGAGCCCACGCAGATGGCATGTTTTGCGCCATCCACGGCTGTTACCGGCTTGGCAGAGGCCACCCTGAGCCTGGCTGGGCATAGGCCTTCCACAGCGGCACGCCTGGCAGCCCGGGCCCCGGGGTTTGGCTGGTGGGGCACTCTCCCGGCTACAGGACGGCTACATCCATCATCAGATTTTCCCGGGGTTTGGTCTCCCCTCGTGGTAAGCAGATCCATCAGAGACACAGAGCTATGGCCAGGCACTGGGTCTCTCCGTCTCTGTTCGGCCACAGTGGCCTTTGACGGTCGTTGGACAGGTAGAGACAGAATATGGCGCTCAGGTACTTTCCAGAGAAAATACAGCCAGGAGCACAGCACAATGAAACGGGGGGGACGGATGATTTGCTTCCCACCCCCCTGTGACTGGAAGGAGAGGTCCGGGGTCGCCTTGCTCTGCATGCAAGACGTGAGCTGTCCAAGGCTCAGGGCGAGGAGGGTCTCGGAGGTGCAGAACGAAAGGACCCCGATTTCCACGCACCCCCTTTCTACACAGGAACCTACAGAAAGGGCGGGTGATATAAGGGCTGAGGAACAGAGTAAGGGCAGAGCGTGTGGCTGTATGCAACGTCTTTTCCTTCAGCGGAAACCAAGGTGGGCTTCCTGTAAGAGGTTCAAACTCCTGTGCCCTTCTGTTCTCACCATTCCCCTGGGCGTGGGTCAGCTCCCAGCGAGAGAAGCACATTCGTGTATGCGTTTGGCACACACGTGTGAGCACTGAGGGCATGCATCATGCCAGGCACTGAGGGTGAAAAGATGACAGGACTTCTTCCCCCCCATGGGGAACTCAGGATATGCTGGGGGTGGGGGGGAGCAGAGGGGGGACAATGCAAACGCAGCCGTCCTGCTCGGTGACAACTGAAATGGGAGAAACTGCCTCAGTTCCCAAGATTCCCTCCCCGGCAGCCAGATGCAATGCAGATGGAGATAAGGCCTCATCTGGTGGGCAGAGACGTTTAATTCCAAGTAGACTCACACTGCATCTGTCTGGGAGCTATATTTAGCAAAAGTCCCAAGGAGACCGATGATTCCCCTTGACACAAATGTCATCAGTGAGGTCTCCACGTGAAGGCGCAGGACGACATTCTGATCCATCGTGTCCCACACATTTCATCGATGAGAGCCAAACCCCACCTCATGGAAGTGTGGTGCCAATCAGGTAAGTCCGATTCGAAATTGAAAATAAAATTTAAAAAAAGTAGTTGAAACAATTCACTTAGCACCCATGCGGATTTCTCTTGTGTTGACGCCAGAGTTGAGAATTCAAGCCAAATTCTATAACGTGAGCATGCTTTCGCATACATGTATTATAGTAAAGCCCGCCAATACTTCCCAAGGAGTCTGTGTGATGTTTTTAGCAAGAAAGGAAGCGCTGGGGTCTGACTAACCCTGTTAAGAAAATTGGGTTTACATTCAGGAGTGAAATTAGGTGGTGAGACTTCCCAGAACCACCTGGGCCCAGGAAAATGTCTTATTTCCTGTGATTATGGCGTCAGAAACCCCTTCCACGTCGCTTGCCTCTCTCCGCCTCCGGCGACCAGCATGTCCCACCTCTCTGCAGGAGGCACTGCTCAGCTGTCCAGAACCCCTGCCCCTCCCATAGGGCTGCGGGCTTTTCCAAACCCAGCGTCAGTCACCCCTTTTCCCTCTATTCTGCCGCTCAGATTCCCCGGAACCAGCACGCAGCACGGAGAGGTAATTGCCAGATCGTGTATTTCAGAGAAGTTGTTGCTAAATCGCCGCTGAGAGGACAATGCAGTTAGAATGTGTACAGTTCAGGTCATTGCAGTGGATAAAGCATGTTCTCAGGAAAACTTGGAGGCGAGGGAACAGGTTCTGAAGAAGTGAGAATTCCACCCAAGTCCTATAACATAAGACAACTTGGCATGTTTGTAGGAAAAGGCCAGCATAGCTTCTAAAGAGCTCACCACACACACCCCAGTAACGCGATACCCCGGGGCCATTACCCAGAGGCACCTCATATTGGGTATGTTTATTATTATTATTATGTTGTTGTTGTTGTTGTTGTTGTTGCTGTTTTTATCCTCACCTGAGGGTATGCTTTTATTGATTTTTAGAGATAGGAAAAGAGAAAGAAACATCAATGTGCAAGAGAAACATCGACCCATCGTTCAGTTGCCTTCCATATGGGCTCCCACTGGAGACGGAACCCACAACCCAAGTGCCCTGCCCGGGAATCGAACCCACAACTTTTTGGTGTATGGGACGACACTTCATCCAACTGAGCCAGGGCTGTTGGACAAGGACAGAACGGAATGGAGATGAAAGAAAACACACAGGAGAGTTTGGTTTGCTTGCCATCCACTCACCGGAAGCTCACCTCCTCCCGATCGGCAGGTTGCCTCTGGCTGTTCAGTTTGTTTCCATGGGAACTGGAGGCCCCTCCACTTTCTGAGCAACGACCCCTTTCTTTTTCCTTTTTTTTTTTTTGTTTTAATAAATCTTTATTGCTCAGATTATTACAATTGTTTCTCCTTTCTTTTTGATGAGCAACCAGCAGCGCGATTCCATGCTCGCTGCTCTTTACCGCCCTTTCCTACATTATTAACGTTATTTGTGCATTGCCCAGGGAAGCAGCTGTTACACATAAGAGGGCGGCTTCGTCTCCATAGAAACCACAGGTGCTGGGATGGGACCGGCAGCTTTACCAGCCAAAGGCGACCCTCTCGGCCCTGGTTGGACACGCATGTGGGCCTCTCTGTGCTCGTCTACAGCTGCCCAGCAGCCCTGGCCAGCGGTTCCGTTGGTTGGAGTGTCATCCCGTACGCCAAAGGGTTGCAGGTTTGATCCCCTGTCAGGGCACTTACCTAGGTTGTTGGTTCTGGCCCCAGTTGGGGCACGTACGGGAGGCAACTGATTGACTGATGGATCAATGTTTCCCTCTCACATCTCTCTCCCAATCTCTCTCTCTCTCTCACCTTTCCTCTCTCTAAAAACCAATAAAAAAACATGCCCAGGTGAGGCTTTAAGCTAATAATAATAATGTATCCGACAATAAGGTACCTCTGATTAATGGCCCCATCGCATCTCATCTGATTAAATAAATTCACTTATAACAATTTTTTAAAGCCTAAGTCAGCACAGGGCATGTAAAAATTCTTACAAGCAATTCAGAAAGGGCATTTGTGCCCTAAGAATGTGTCTGTCCTCATTCTTAAAAGGGACTGTGTTTTGCCAAAACCGGTTTGGCTCAGTGGATGGAGCGTTGGCCTGCGGACTGAAAGGTCCCAGGTTCGATTCTGGTCAAGGGCATGTACCTTGATTTTGGGCACATCCCCAGTAGGAGGTGTGCAGGAAAATGCTGATCGATGTTTCTCTCTCATCGATGTTTCTAACTCTCTGTCCCTCCCCCTTCCTCTCTGTAAAAAATCAATAAAATGTATGTATATATATATATATATAAATAAAAAATAAAGGGACTGTGCTTTCCCTCGGATTGCCGGCACACTCCACACGACGGGCCCCGCTCACAGGGTGACCGTCTTCCCCTCCCCTGCGCCGATTTCCCCGGCGGTGCAGCTCTCGGCGGCATAAACACCGGCGTTGTTCAAAACTCCTGAGGCAACTTTCCCTTCTCCCCCCGCCCTCCCGCCCCTGCCACCCGCCTCCGCCTCCTCCCAGCCACACCTCTCTAGAAATACTCGCTTTCTTAATCAAAACCATATTTAAAAAAAAAAAAAGAAGAAGAAGAAGAAGAAGAAGAAAGAAGAGGAAGAAAGAGAAAGAAGGAAAAGAAAAAAGAGGGTCCGCAGCAGCCGAAACTCCTGGACTGTCTTCACCGTCAGCTCCAGACGACACGTGTCTTATGAGAGTCTGGGCCCCGCGCGTCTGGCAGCGCAGCGTCCCCCGGCTTTATGAGAGAGAGAGGGACAGAACTTCTGTTTTTGGCATTTCACACTGGAGCCTGCTTCAAGGGAGGAGGAAAAAATAGCAGCGCGGAGTCTAGACAGCGGAGATGGGGGTGAAATCTGGAAGCCATTCGCCGGCGAGGGCAGCAGCCGCGGCCCGGATCGCCTTACACGGCCTAATTGCACAGGAGAAATGTGCCATCGCCGGCTGCCGCCCGGAGAATAGATGCTCCCGGGGCGCGTGGGGACCGCCGTACATTCTGGTACATCCTGGTACATCCTGGTACATTCTGGTACATTCTGGTACATTCTGGTACATTCTGGACGTGGGTTATCTCGCTCCCGGCTCCTGGCATCGGGATGGTTTTTCCCAGGGGAGTTGTATACCTCTCGCCCCTCCAAACATCTGCAGGATGTTCTGAGTCAGGCCAACGGACACAGGTGAGGGAGAAAGTTTATATGCTAACGTAGGCTCTATAGGAGTGCGGACGCGTTTCTATTGCTTTTGTTTGTTTGTTTGTTTATTTGTTTGTTTTGTTAATTTTCACCCGAGCATATTTTTTCTATTGATTCTTAGAGAGAGCTGAAGGGAGAGGGAGAGACGGAGAGAAACATCGATGTGAGAGAGGCACATCAATTGGTTGCCTCCTGCGTACACCCCGACCAGGATCAGGGAACCCACAGCCAAGGTCCATGTCCTTGACTAGAGCAGAACCAGGGAGACTTCAGTCCGCAGGCCGACGCTCTGTCCACGGAGCCAAACCGGCTAGGGCCACATTTCTACTGTAAAGACCTTGCTCACTATCAAGATCCGCCAGGCTACGCAGGACCTGACTTGGAGTGAGTCTGTTTGTTGTGAAGACGCGAACTTTCAATCGTGCGCTGGGCCTGCGAGGGCCTCCTGCTGGGCATGGTCTCACGTTGTGTGCAGGAGGAGGGTTTTCTTAGGAATCCTTTAATATGTTGTCTCTTTCCAAGAGTTCAAAGCATTTTTCAGATATTAACATTCCGTCACAGGCATTCCTGGGCCCAGAGGGGATGGGGCTGCGGCCAGGACCTGGGTCTGCAGCCTCGGATACCCTTTGTCTCTTCGCACAGAGAAATAAGAGAAGAGATTCCAAACCTACCCTTACATGACATGGCAGAGCTAAGCTAGTGTGTGTGTGTGTGTGTGTGTGTGTGGCAGGGAGAGACAACAAGACAGAGATAGAGAGACACATAGAGAGAGAAAAACAGAGGCAGACACGCTCAACATACAGAGAGAGACAGAGATATAGACAGAGACAGAGAGAAATACAGAGATAGAAAGACAGATAAACCAGGACAGAAACATCAAGAGAGAAAACGAGAAATACAGAGCAATAGAGAGAGGCAAACAGTTAAGGGGAGAGACAAAGAGAGAGAGAGACCGGCAAACACAGAGAGAACGAGAAAGAGAAAGAGAGAAAGAACCAGAAACACAGGGAGATGGAGACGGAGGTAGGCAGAGAATATGACCGTTTTCTTTCAGAGAGGAAGGGAGTGAGAGAGAGAGAAACATCAATGATGAGAGAATCATTGACCGGCTGCCTCCTGCACACCCCACACTGGAGACTGAGCCCACAACTCAGCTATAATAATGACCTTGACTGGGAATGAAACAGTGACCTCCTGGTTCATGGGTCGATGCTCAACCACTGGGCCACACTGGCTGGGCTAGGACTGTCTCTTAAATGGGAATTGCAGTAAGCTTCAGTGAGCTGTCACGCTCTCACAGCAGCTTTTATGGTTGAAACCAAAATAAAATAACTCCTATCATCTCCTTCATGCTCCCCCCTCACCCCTCTGCGAAGTAACAGTGCGCACGACCTGCCAACGCGCATAACTTGTTTCACACTTTCCGCACTCCTTCCTGCTGCCCACCGCTCTTTGCTCTGGTCTTAGAAACTCATTGACTCCATCCTCCGTGCTTGGTTTGAGTTCGATAGGAAAACTTGACCACCCGTCTCTATGAATGTGGGGTTTGTCCGAAACAGGAAGGCCCTGTCTAGGTGAGGGACCGGGGGGCCGAGGAGTGGCAGCTGGCTTTGTAAGGATTCTCATACAGGTCTCGTCACCTCTACAGCAGGTGAGGGACAGGCAGAGTGCCTCCCCTTAGACGGCAGCAAATCCGGTAAGGATAGGAGTGACGTCATCGCGTGTGGTGGAGAGGGTTGGGGCTGGAATCGAGGGAGAATTGGAGGGAAGAATAAGGGAGAAAAGCCTGGGTAGGGGAAGGTTTTGTTCCCAAGTCCCAGGTGCTATCTAGACTAGCGCAAGGCTGACTGGGAGGGGCCTGGGTCGCTGGTTTAATGGGGCTGCCCACCCCACAGCCGAGGCCCCATCGTCCTTTCTCAGCAGAGCCCTCAGCTCCTCCTGTCTGAATGCCATGATCCCCTGGCCTGGTGGTCGGCAAACTCATGAGTCCACAGAGCCAAATATCAACAGGACAACAATTGAAATTTCTTTGGAGAGCCACATTTTTTAAAACTTAAACTTCTTTTAACGCCACTTCTTCAAAATAGACTCGCCCAGGCCGTGGTATTTTGGGGAAGAGCCACACTCAAGGGACCAAAGAGCCGCATGTGGCTGTCGAGCCACAGTTTGCTGACCTCGGTCCTGGGCCATGGGGTGATGCCCCTGAACTGCCTCTCAGAAAGTGTTTCTAAATCCATAAAAGCAAGCCAACCACCTTGCTACTAAATTATTACAACAATAACTGTGTGGTGTATGTGCTTCTTTATTAATTCATTAGATGAAACGATCTGTGGGAGCATCTGATAGTGACAACACTGAAGTCAAGATGAGCAAAATCCAAGTATCTACAACAACTATGGCGTGCCACGGAGATACGTGGGAACTGTGTTGGTGACAAAATCCCAAATACCGTTAGTCGTAATGGGGAGGGATTAGCTTGTAAATACCGAAACCCTGGCTTGGGGGTCAGATTTAAGCATTTACATCACCGATGAAGAAATGTCTCTGTGACAAATCACAGGCTCAGCTGGCCGGGAGGCTGCCGTCCAGGGCGGGTTGTGGAGGCTTGGAAAGGCTGGCGGCCGCCCTGCCTCTGCCTCCGTCCCAGCCCAGCGGGTCCTGACAGCCGGCAGGCTCAGCTCTGGCCAGGCGGCTGACCCAGGACCACACGGTGTGACTTCAGAGCCCACACCTCCTGTACAGGTTGTCAGGGTACAGTGTCAAGGACACAGGGGGACCCCAAAGGGAATCCTGCCGCTACCAGGAAACTGCAGCTTTGCACAAGTTCCTTAAGCTCTCTGGGCTTTATCTCCTTATTGATAAAATGAAGATATATATAAAATTCCAGAGAGGAAGGGAGAGGGAGAGAGAGAACCATCAATGATGAGAGAGAACCATCAATCGGCTGCTTCTTGCACACTCCCAACTGGGGATCGAGCTTGCAGCCTGGGCATGTGCCCTGACCATGGAATCAAACTGTGACCCCCTGGCTCATAGGTTTATGCTCAACCACTGAGCCACGCCGGCTGGGCTACAATGGAGATACGAATACCTTCCTTAACGCGCTTTTGACAATCAGAGCTGACTGGAGGCACAATGCCTGATGGGTAGGAGAAGCTCCTGAGCCACAGGCTTTGTGATGACGGGGGCAGTTTCACAGCCAGGCTCCCACCCCGCCCGCCACGTGCTGTACGAGGGCCAGAGTGTGGGTCTCCACAGCTGTCACTCTCAGCAGACAGCACGAGTGAGCCCACCTCCCAGGCCGTCCCCACAGCAGGTTCTCACAGCCAAGAGAGTCCGAGATGGATCCCTGGGCCCACGTAGATGTTCTGCCGGACAGAACGGTGAGGCCTTGAGGAGGCACAGCTGGAGTGGCCATTTCCCAGCCTCTGCCAGCAAGCTCCGCCAGCCCAGGAGAAGCCAGTGGGTGTAGCCAGAAGTAACCATCTCCTCTCAGGTCCTCCACTGTCCCTCAGTACACACATCTGGACCGTGCTGCAGTCTTAGGACCAGCTACTTCTCCTGTGCTATGTTTAATGGTGATGCACCATTAAAAAGTTTGTTTAATAAATTAGATAGTTGTCCAGCTGGCATGGCTCAGTGGTTGAGGGGTGACCTGTGAACCAGAAGCCATGATCGATTCCTGGTCAGGGCACATGCCTGGGTTGCAGGCTCGATCCCAATGGGGGGCATGCAGCAGGCAGCCGATCAATGATTTTCTCTCATCACCGATGTTTCTCTCTCTCTCCATCTCCCTTCCTCTGAAATCAATAATATATATATATTTTTTTTTAATATATTTTATTGATTTTGTACAGAGAGGAAGGGAGAGAGATACAGAGTTAGAAACATCGATGAGAGAGAGTCATCAATCAGCTGCCTCTTGCTCACCCCCTACTGGGGATGTGCCCGCAACCAAGGTACGTGCCCTTGACCAGAATCGAACCCGGGACCCTTCAGTCCCCAAGCCGATGCTCTATCCATTGAGCCAAACCGGTTTCGGCCAATAAAAATATATTTTTTAAAAACTTAAAAATAAATGAAGCAGTTGTTAAGTACTGACAAGGCAATGTATCCACTATTTTCTATGAGATGACCGACAAAAGTTTAGTGAGTTACATACAACATACGTTGTCTATGTTTATCTGTAATGTGTTTCATATGTCTAACTATGCATTTTTTTAATGTGGAAGAATGGGTAGATACATCCCAAATTTCAAACTGTGATTTCCCCCCAGGAATGGGGATCAAGAGGTGATGCCGGACCCCCCATGTCCCAGTGTCACTTTGCACTTGATGACTGAAGGCTCTTCAGCTGTCCAGCATGGCTGTCCTGGTCCAGTCCAGCAACCACCTACCATGACTCAGCTGAGCGTCTTCTCTGATTTCTATTTCTCAGGAATGGGTAGGTGTCCGAGTATCTGCCCAGAGGAAATGAGTCACTTCCTGTGGTCATCCCTCTGCCCACAGCTGTGCTATTTTTAACCATCTGTAGAAAAATCACAAATCCAACCCTGGGCGTGTGTATTGTTTGTTTAACAAGTTCCAAAAAAAAAAAAAAAAAATGAGGTGGAGGAGGTAGGATCGAGCCAGTGGGAGGGGACAGCTGAAAAACTCCCCTGGTCCCAGGACAAAGACAATCTTTTTGTGACTTCTTTTGGAAAACTTGCCACGGGGAACAAGCCCAATCTTTTCAGAATCACTTCTTAGCGTAATTTTTCCACTGCCTACGGAGGAGACGGATGTTGATGGCCAAACAGTGCCCAGCTCTCACAGTGCCTCCAGTACACGACTCCGAATACTCAGTGAGCGTGGAAATCCTCCCATCCTTCATCAGTGCGGCCCTTCCAGTTCAAACATGGCGCCACCATTGACACAAAGCCAGGGCCTCGTGAGACCAGCACTGGGAAATGACGCGGTAAGAAAGGTTTGGCTGTTGGTGCGATGTCACTCCGACATGGAGGAGGACGCATATCAGGTTGTCGGGGCTGCCATAGCCAAGTACCATGGGCTGGACAGCTTCAAACAACAGAAACTGACTTTCTCACAGTTCTGAGGCCAGAAGGCTCAGGCTGAGGTGTGGGCTGAGAGGGAGACTCTGTCCTAGGCCTCTGTCCTTAGCATGTCGATGGTCATCATTTCCCTGTGTCCTCACATCGTCCTCTGTGAGTCTGTGTGTGTCCTAATTCCCTGTTTTATTTTTTAAATATATTTGTATTGATTTCAGAGAAAAAGGGAGAGAGAGAAGGGGGGATAGAAACATCAATGATGAGAGAGAATCATTGATTGGCTGCCTCCTGCATGCCTCATACTGAAGATTAAGCTCACAACCTGGGCATGTTCCCTGACCGGGAATCAAACCCTAACCTCCTGCCTGATTTATAGGCCGATGCTCAACCATTGAACCACACCAGCCGGGCCTAATCTCCTGGTTTAATGAGGACACCAATTCTATTAGATTAGAGCCACCCAATGACTTCATTTTAACTTACTCGCCTCTGGAAAGACCCACCTCCAAACACAGTCACATTCTCAGGTGCTGGAGGTCAGGGCTTCCGCACTGAATTGAGGGGACACAATTCAGCCCATCACGGGTGGAAGTCAACATAAGAGCTAAACGTCTCCACGACATTGTAATTCCATCACATGCCAGGGTCTTCGCCAACAACTCTCTATCCAACCCCTCCAGGCTGTCATCTTCCACAGTCACCCCATCCCATGTGCATGGAGCCCAGCCTGCCAGGGGGAGCCCAACATGAACCCCGAAGGGCTGTGCTCTCTGGCTCCACCCTGCGGGCACCACTGCTCAGTGACCAGTGCTCTGGCTGATGACACTTGATACTCCTAGCACTGCACTTCCAGAAGATCGCACCACACCTGAGGCCTGGCTCTCACTTAGTGTCCACAACATACTACCCACACCGGGCGGTGGCTGGGCGTCCGCTGTTCTCCTAGGGCCCGAGAAGAGCTTTGGTGGGCTTAGTGGGCCATTCGGCCTCTTTCCAGCTTCGTTGTGAAAGTGGCCATAAGTACATGAATGAGTGAGCTGTGTTTCAGTCCAACTTTCTGATAAACACTGAAATTTGACTCTGCTATACTAGCATTTTATGCTTGTCACTGAATATTCTTCATCTGGTTCTTTCCCAACCATTTCAAGATATCAAAAGATTCTCTGCTCAGGGACCATTCCAACACGCGAGTCCCAAGTGGCTAAGAGTCTGAGTGGGCTGGCCCCGGCCCTTCTTGCTCCCAGTGATTGTACCACACTCATCTCCACCCTCTGCTCATTTCTTCCTTCAAGGTCCCGACCTGTCCCTCTTGGTCCACATGGACCAGCTGGTCACCACACAGCCAAGCCTTTCCCATGGGCTTCCCAACCAGTGTTGACTGGACACATCCTGCGAGGTGACAGCTGTGTGCCCCTGGGGCCTCCTCCACCAGCGCCCCATCTTTGCTCCCCTCCATCTCTGTCTCAGTCCGGAGCAGGGCTTTTCCGTGCTCTGGTCGGGGTGGTGGCAAGGGCTGGAACCTCTGATGGTCGTCAGGGCTGGTCCTGACTCTGAAAGGAGCTGAGAAGAGCTCTCTGTTGATCCAGAGCATGAACACCATGAAATTCCTACCACACAGCCTGCTGCCCTCCTGCCACCCCCACCCCCTGCGGGCAGCAGCCCTCTCATTCCTCCCAGCCATTTCAAGCTCTATCTCGTGTCTGACTTGCCGGCCGGGTCGGGCCCTGGGCAGTCCCCAGTGGACCCTCCCTGAACCCCGGCTGGGTGGGGGTGGAGCACCCATGGGTGAAAACATCTCCTTATTGCCAAAGCCAGTTCTTGAACCCCCGTTCCCCTCCCCTCTGTGCGGAAGGCCAGCCCGACCCTTTGCGTGAAGAGGATCAATTAGGATAAGTTCTTGGGCGCGGGACGGGGGCTCAGGTTTGCAGGCTACACACCGGGAGGCTGGTAGCATTATTTATCATCCCAGTCACTAATTAATGAGCAAGTGAGCTTCCAGTACGTGCACACCAGGGGGTTCGCCTTTGGGAAGAAATATAAGGAATCATAAAACCTAGGATCCGTGACGCGGAATTTTCAAGCAGCGTCAGGACATTTGCCTTGAGCACTGTCCTCCTGAATGCTGGTACGAATCACGTTTTAATCGTGCTCACAGGCTGCCCCCGTTTGACAAATGCAGATGTTCCCATGGGATGTTCTCCCCAAGGCCACGTGCTGTGGTGGGACCCGCCTGGCCATGCTCAGACCCAGCCTCACCGCTCCTCCTCTGGCTCCATCCCGGATGGCAGGCTTTGAGGGCAAGACGCTGGCTGGGGCGCGCTGGGAGGTACCCTTGGCACAGATGGTGGTTGTGTGGAATGATGGCTCTCCTTGCACTGTCAGAGCTGGTGACTCTCTGGGCAGGTGTGCTAGGCCCTACAGGGACCTCTCACTGCCTCGAGGCCTCTGCAGACCCTCGTTTTGCAGATGGAGGCCTTGCCCTGCATCTGTTTGCTCTCTGAGCTCCCTGGGTGACGGTAACTGGAACTGGCCAGCTCACCGGTCCAGGGGCAGCCGGGTCCTCTGGATGCCCTGGTGAATGCTGCTTTGTTCTCCCTGCACCGGGGTGCAGCCTGGCTTCAGGCAGATGCCCGGGGGCTGCCTGGCCTGCCCTGGACCTCTTCCCCCAGCTGGGAGCTCAGCTCACCTCAGAACAGCTTTGAAGCAGCGAGTCTCCAGAGCTCCGCGGTGAGAGGTCACCGTGAGAATCCAGACCTCGGAGGCAGGACAAGGCCGAGGGGTGGCAGGAAGCTGATGGGACCCGCAGGGATGTAGCACTCCCAGTCCTCAGGTGACGTGTGTGTCCCCTCCACCGACAACACCCCGAAATGAGAGTGCCCTGGCAGAGGAGTGTGGGTGACAGAGAAGCAGGCCAAGAGGGGCTTGTTACGCCATAAACTATGCAGACTGGCCAAACAGGCATGCCTTCGCCAGAGGATAAGACCTCTCATTCTGAGAACCTAATCATTGTTCCCATCTTCTTGGCGAAGCAGTCTCCACCCGTACCTCCCACTTCCTGAGGTTGATTTTTAAAAGATTAATAATATTCACTGCTGCTGCTTCCAGGGCATGGAGCTGCGCAGGATGTGAACTTAGGGTGCAGCCCCCCAAGAGGCCTGTGGGAAAGGGATTGCTCTGATTCCAAGGAGGACTAAAAGGAAAACGCAGCGTTCACGAGTTAGTGGGCAATGTTTTGGCAAGAAACCTTCTGGAGCTTCAGGTGCTAAGCTTGGCCCCATCTAAGGGAAGGGCATTGACCCTGAGGGCCCAGCCCCGATGTCACAGCCCTGTGCCCGGCGCATCAGCTCTGCTGGTAGGAGAGGCGTTTCTCAATGTTTACAGGTGAAATGAACTGAATTATCTGACTCTTCTCCTCATGGGCTAACCAGCCACCTGATCAGGGCTAAGGTTTACTGACTCTGGCCTCCACGTTCCAACCAAATACCAGGCTAGGGACTAGTCCGTTCAGACTGCCATAGCAAGATACCATAGGTGGGGTGGCTGAGGCCACGGAAAGATGCTTCCACACAGTTCTAAAGACTGGCACGTCCTATCAGGCAGGCGGGGAGTCCCGGTGAGGGCTCTCTCCCCGGTTGCAGGCGGCCGCCTTCCTGCTGTGTCCTCACCTGGCCTCTCGCCAGGGTGAGCCCAGGGAGAGACAGGAAGCCAGCCTAGTGTCTCTTCTTCTAAAGACGCTCACCCTATCACATGCCAGCCCGCCCTTTTGAACTTACCTAATGTTAAGCCTCCATTGCCCAGTATATTAAAAATGTACTGCCAAAACCGGTTTGGCTCAGTGGATAGAGCATCGGCCTGCGGACTGAAGGGTCCCGGGTTCGATTCCGGTCAAGGGCATGTACCTTGGTTGCGGGCACATTCCCAGTAGGGGGTGTGCAAGAGGCAGCTGATTGATGATTCTCTCTCATCCATGTTTCTAACTCTCTATCCCTCTCTTCCTCTCTGTAAGAAATCAATAATATATATATATATATATATATATATATATATATATATATATTTTAACAATGTACTTTTTTTAAAGCCATTTTTGCTCTTCATCCATTCCTGTCACTTATTTAACACCTATTCACTGGTGTGTCCATGCACCAGGTGCTGGGATCTCAGTGGGGAGCGAGAAGTTGCCCCCCAGGGAGTGGCCATCCTGGAGGAGGCCTCAGACCAATAACCCTGAAAGAAACAAAAAAACATCATGTGATACGCCCCACAATGCGAATAAGCAACTTTTCATTGGTGCCCACATTTATATTGTGTGTTGTTTTTTTAGTCTGTGATAGAAAGAATAAACCTATCCCTTCTTTAACCTTTGTCAAACAACATGAGTATCTTTCAATTTTTGGAAAAGTGATGCCCTATAAAGTCTTAGACTTCACGTCCTCTCCAAATGTTAAACATGATGCTTGCTGCTCTTTGTCAGTCCTCTCAACCACGGCCACACGAGCTGGAGCTGAACAAAAGGGTGGGTGCGATTTTAAAATAAAAGGGCATGAAAACAATTTCTTCTCGGAGCAAGTGTGAAGCGCCACAAAGCAGCCATTGTTTCTCTCTCTGCTAATATCATTTTAATATGTGACCTCTGCTTCTTGCCCCCGCCGCAGGAGAAAACAGGGCCGAGCGGGGGAAGAGACTGGGCGGGCGGGGAGAGGCATCACAAACTTGACATTTCTAAACTGGGCCTGACAGGGGAACTTTGAAAATATTTATCTATCAGAAAATAGTTTCAGCCGTGGGCAATTTGGTGAAAAGGTTGAGTGGATGGAAAAACCATAACTCAGCGTGGCTGGCTTTCATGTGCGATGTTCTTGAAGGCCACAGGCTAGCCAGCGTTTCCAACAATCTGGAAAATTCAGGCTGGCTTGGAAACCTCACAGGGGGCTCGGGGAGGCGGCCAGAGGGCTGTACGGGAGCTGATGAATTTATGTGCTTTAGCGATTTGGGTTTTAATATTAGATTATAAACCAACGCAACCCTAAAGCTAAGCGCTTCAGCAGGTCTCTCTCTCTGCCTGTGCCTGATGCTCCCTCCCGCCCAAACACTGGGACAGTTTCCCAAAAGGTGTGCGGTGTGTCCAGATGTGATTCTTTCCCATTTGCACTTTTATTTATTTATTTATTTATTTATTTTATTTTTTGGACAAAACGGTGAATTTCTGTGTCTCCTTGACATCGTCAGTAAGAACTCTGCCAGGGGAGTGCCGGCTGGTGTCTTGGTATTTTTGTGTGGCTGCCACGCCCGAGACAATGACTTGTAGTACTTGCCACACTCGGAACATCGGCCACCTGCCATGCTCCCCAGCTGCCCCAGCGGCCCCGTGCGGCGGCTCTGAGAGGCGGCACTGCCTGCCCAGGGCCTCCCTCCTGCCGGCCCAGCTAGGCTGCTGCTTTGGCCTCTGTGCAGGCCGTGGGCTGGGTCACTTGAAACTTTGAAGCCATTTCTTCTGCCTCTTCACCTGCAGCTGCCCTGGACCAGCTCTCTTCTTCTTCTTTGTTTTTTTAAATATATTTTCATTGACTTCAGAGAGTAAGGGAGAGATAGAGAGAGATAGAAACATCCATGATGAGAGAGAATCACTGATCGGCTGCCTCCTGCACGCCCCACACTGAGGATGGAACCCACAACCTGGGCATGTGCCTGACCGGGAATTGAACCGTGACCTCCTGGTTCATATGTTGATGCTCAATCCCTGAGCCACGCCAGCTGGGCCAGCTCTCTTCTTGAACTGTCTTGTGAGCATGATCAGATTTTCTTTGTCTTGTTCCTGCTTTCACACCAACATGAAAGAAAGCTACTCTCCCAAGAACAGACACTCCGAGGAACAAAGGAGAAGCACACAGGCCTTCATCCCCTGGTCCTCGCCTCTCCTCCGTCCCCCAAGCTGGGTACAGAGTGGCGCTAACCAGGCCTCCGTGCTCAGCCCCCCTCCCTGCTGTCCGTGGAAGAATTTCTAAAACCTCAGCATGGTTCACAAGCCCCCCACCCTCCTCCACAGCCTCAGAGCTCCCACGCCCCCATAATGCTCTCTGTGTCCACCACAGCCATGTGGGTCCCGTGCCCTCTGCACCTTGGCCCTAAAACCAGGTGTTGTTCTTATAACTCCTGTGCCCTGTTCAGCTGACCAACTCTCTCTCACTCTGCCGAGGTCACTGCTCTCCCTCATGGTTACCCAGCACTGGCTTCAGCGCCACCCCCGCCTGGCACCCGGGGCACCCTATCCCAGCGCTGTCTTTGTCTCCCCTTGTTCGGCTTGGAGAGCAAGGCTGTATCTTACCCCTTTGTCTCCTCAAAGACCAGCACTGCGCTGGGCACATGGGAAGCGCAGCATAAGCATTTGATAAGCGGATGGATATGATCACAAGAACCGGCGTCTAGATGAAGCTGTAGGAGACTGCTGACATTTGATCACCTTTGACTACAACAATGGCAATTTCATGATTCCATCTAAAAAACAAACTTTGGGGAACGCTGGTCACTGTCCCCAGCATTAAAAGGTACTAAAAGTTGCTTCTGAAACAGGGGTCTAGATTTCATGAAGAAATGTTTTGGATAACTTAGAAAAGGGTATACAGGTGGAAAGGAAAAATGGGGTTTTGTGGGAGGGAGAGAGCCTGGGAGGGAGGAAGGGAGAGAGAGAGAAAGAGAGAGAGAGAGCGAGAGAGAGAGAGACAACAGGCATTTCCAATCAATTATATGCTGGAATTTTCCCTGGTCTCCCAAAATTGCCTTTCAGACTTCCAAACCACCTGGAGAATTCTCTCTTCTAGACAAAGTAGAATCATGCCAACTATGAACTCTGCCCCCAGCATTCACAAGGAAGCCTGTGGGAGCACACAGCTCCACCGGAAAAAATTCTCCAAGTCAGGAAAGGATTCAATCTTGCTCAGTCTTCAGAGAGCTCAACAGCAATGGGCCAAATGAACGGTATCTGGTGGGTTTATGAAAACTGTGTGCAGAGAAGCTGGGTTCCAGGAGGAAAATAAGAGATGAGAAAACACGAGATGGTGATATTTGGGTGGAAGCTGAGACTGAGTCGCTCATGGCATGAGCAACCGAGGGTTTGATGGTTAAAAAGGGGAAAGACCTGGCAGGCCCCTCCTCCCGGCAGGAAAGGTGCTCAAGGGCATCTGTCCAACCCTCAGACTACGGTCCAGTCCCGGGGAGGCTGAGCGTGGCTGAGCAGCAATTACGGTCCTCCACGGTGGCAGGCCTTCCGTCAATCAGATGAGACGACTTCAAAAACTACAAATAGGAAACCATCCCCACAGCTGAACTGCCATGTTTGTGTGAGTGATGGGCCCTGGCATTTGTTGTTCAGACCCTGTTTTAAAGAGATGCTCCTAAGAGGTAGTTCACCAGTGGCACCAATAACACAGATATCCACGGAGCAGCTTTCAAAAGCCAGCCAGGAAAACCACACATAGCCACTCACCAGGCATCCGTCATGAACTTGGCTGTGGGGTCAAGGGCCACACAGCGAAGGAACAAGGACCCTGGGCCTCCAGGCGTTTGCCTTCTTGTGCAGGAGCTGAGCTGACCGGAGTCCCTGGGGCCAGAAGGAGAGGCCAGGCTCAGTGAGGAGGCCAGGAGAAGGCCGTGGTGAAGGGCTGGGGTTAGGAATGAACCTAACTGGGAGTCTAGGCAAGCATGCAGTGATGAGGACAGAAGCCTGGGAAACATCACACAGGAGACAGGCATGCACCCGTGTTCTAGGTGATGACTGTGGCAGGGCCATCTCTCTGATTCCTCTCTTCTAGAAGCATCCTCAGAAGGAAGAGGGGGTTGGGGTGCTCTATGCTTTGGGCCTAATCAGAGATGAGAGTTTAACTGGGGTTGTGGAATCTAATATCCTTTGGGATGAGATGAAGTCACATCCTTGTCTGACATACACATCACCATCTGTTTTGTTTTGTTTTAATATTTTTTTATTGATTTCAGAGAGGAAGAGGGAGAGGGAGACAGAAACATCAATGAGGAAAGAGAATCCTTGATCAAATGCCTCCTGCACGCCCCACACTGGGGATTGAGCCCACGACCCGAGCATGTGCCCTGACCAGGAATCGAACTGTGACCTCCTGGTTCACAGGTTGACACTCAACCACTGAGCCACACTGGCCAGGCTTGATTTGTTTTGTATTTTTTAAGAGTGTTATCCTTTTATGGATACATTTATCTCATTTACTTTTATTAGTCCGTTTAGAATTAGTTTTAGTGTTCATTTCCTTTTACGCTTTCTGGGTTGTTTTTTATTTTATTTTAATTGAAGAGTAACATAGGTACAAAAAGATGAACAAATGAAAAATTTACATCTGAAGGATTTTCATAGAGTCAATGAGGCTGAGGAACCAGCACCCACATCAAGCAGTGGAACACGCCCATCCTTTCAGAGGCTCACCTGTGACCCTTCCCGCCACCAACCATGCCCACCAGAGACCGTGAGCGTGGCTGCCAACGCCACAGATGCGTGCTGCCTGTTTTTGAACTTTATATAAATGGAATCATATGGACACGCTTCGCCCAGTATCTTGCTGAAGGGATTCAGTCATAGGGGTGCCTATGGTTGTGTCTTTTCCATTCTTGTTGCTGTATAGCATTCCCTTCTGTGGCTCTACCACAACCGACGTACCCACCGGTTAAATGAAGAGCACGTGGCTAGGCCCCTGTTTGGGGCTGTTATGAGTACTCCTGGGGATGTTCTTGTTCTTGTCTCTTGGTGAACACGTGTGTGCATTCCCGTCTGGCACACTCCTCGGAATGGGATCGCGAGGCCACGGGGTTTGTGAGTTGTCAGACCTGGCAGGTTCTGCCAAGCAGTTTTCCAAAGCAGTTGCACCAATTTCTGTTCCCACTGGCAGTCAGAAAGTCGGTAAGATTCGCTTAACAAAAAAAAGAAAAAAAGAAAAACTCAAATGTTCCCTCGGGCAATAAATACATACTGAAGACAGCGCTCTCTACCGAATCAGCACCGCCTGGCAGCTTGAATATTTCTGCTGCTTTTTCAGAAGGAAAATTAAAAGGACTCCGTGTGGGTCTTGAGAGGAAGGAGCCCCGAAAGAGGTTTGTTCCGACGAGCTGGAAGGACTGCTTTCCGAGGTGAATGGATAGCAGAGCGTACATAAAGGCCAATGAAATGGCACAACATAACGGTGCAGAGTTACCCAGGCCGCGCCAGATGGTGCTGAAGAGAGCCAGATGTTTCCAGAAAATGACGGTCCTTGTCTTGAACTCAGCTGGCCCAGATCTGGGCAGAATGGTATGTGTCAGGCTCTCGGGCGATCTGGCAGCGACGCCGAGCTCGCGTCACAGAGGAGGGTTGATCGCCGCGGAGGCATCGGGAGAACACGCCGACGAGGGTTTTGAAATTCACAGGATAAATCTCTTTGGCGCTTTTTCATTTTTTTTTTAATGCGTCTCCAGAGGCAAATTCAAAGAAACCAAAATTGCAGAAGATGTAGACGTAATAGGTGTAGAAATACGCGGCCTCTCCTTGAGCGCAAGCAGACCTGAGATTTTATCAGGAAACTGATTTTTTCTTTTTATCCTCACCCGAGGGCATGTTTTTATTGATTTTTTTTTTTTTTGAGAGGGAGTGGAGGGGGATGGGAGAGAGAAAGAGAAACAGCCACGTGGGAGAGATACATCCATCATTGCCTCCCACACCGCCCCCCACCCCGCACTGGGGGTGGAACCTGCAGCCTGGGTCAGTGTGCTGAGTGGGAAGCGCACCACAACCTCTTGGTGTCCAGACGATGCTCCGACTAACGGAGCCACCTGACCAGGGCCTGACTTTTTCACTTTCGTACAAATAAGACTCCACGTTTAAGGAACTTTCCCCTCTGAAAAAAACTTCCTTTATTTCATCCCAATAAAAGGGAGGCCATTCCAGCCAGAGGCCAGTGGAGGCAGTCACAGAACACCCAATAGACCAAAGCAGGGCTGGCTCATGGCTTGGCTTCTGTCTAGCCCCGTGGTCGGCAAACTCATGCGTCCACGGAGCCAAATACCAACAGGACAACGATTGACATGTCTTTGGAGAGCCGGATTTTTTATACGTAAACTTCTTCTAACGCCACTTCTTCAACGTAGACTCGCCCAGACCATGGTATTCTGTGGAAGAGCCACACTCAAGGGGCCAAAGAGCCGCATGTGGCTCGTGAGCCACGGTTTGCCGACCACGGGTAGACGTGGCGTCCCCGGGAAGACGCGCTCACTCACCGTATGCAGGAGCCGTCTGCCCTCTCTTCGGTCCACACGGACCTGCCGTGGCCGCTGCTCGGGCCCGGGGTGCGGGGCCGGGCCGATGCTGCCCGTGGGAGCTGGGGAGACAGGACCTGGACCACTGGGCAGCTGCCTTACTTACTGCGCGTACATCTTCTATAATTTCCCAACTTGTCACGTCTACGCAGCATTTGCTAAAAATAAATAAATAAATAAAAAGTTGAAAGAGATTGGAGGTGAGCATCCACGCCGGCTGGAGACCCAGAAGGTGCAGTCTGTCTCCGCTGCAGGACAGGAGAGCAGTGGCGGTCAGGGAGACACCCCCTGTGGCTCCCCACAGGCTGGCACCGGGCGTGAACGCAGGCGCACACGCTCCACGCAGGGCATGGGACGTGCCCAGAACAAGAGGGAAGGTCCGCCAGCTGTTCTCCCTGAACCCCTCCGTGGTGTCTTCCGTGGCTCACCCCGGCACCTAACACGGGTGCAAAGCCCCCGACGAGCCGGCCGCGGCTGCCCAGGCTCCGTCCCTTCCCCTCCTGGCCCCCTGCCCGTCACACTGCCTTCCCGCAAAGCAAACGCCCTCCAGTCTGTCCGTCCGTTCGGCTGTCTGTCCCGCCGTCGGGATGCCGTCTCAGGGAGCTCGCTCAGACCCGGCTTGGTTCCCGCCACTCTGCTCAGAATGTTCGCACGGAGGTCACCCCGTCAAGGGGTCCATTCTCAGACCCCCTCTTCCTGGGTCACGCCCCTTCCAGGGACCCATTCTCCCCCAGGGTCTGGGCGTCTCGCTGCCTCACCGGCCTCTCATTCACCCCCTGGTGGGTTCTCCCTCCGCGTCCACACCGGGCCCGGGGCCCAGGCCTGTGTGTGAGGCCCTTCTCGGTTATCCACGTTACCTGCCCACGTGTCCTTAGCGGCCTCACGGCTGCAGCACCAGGACAGACACTGTCGAACGTCACAGAGGCTGTGCTCGGCCCTCACCGGCCAGCGCCCCTCGGCCCAGCCTGGCTCAGCGGCACCGTCTCTGAAGCATCGCCTCGGGGATGAGAGAGGCCAGGCTGACCAAAGACACCCCACCCAGAAAGCTGGTGGGAGCGGAGCCCTGGAGGGGCGAGCGGGTGCCCCAGCCGGGGACTGGCTGCTAGGGGCCTTCACACGCCCAGCCTCGCCCAGCGGAGTGGCTCAGGGGTTGAGTTTTGACCTACAAACCAGGAGGTCACGGTTGGATTCCTGGTCAGGGCACAGGCCCAAGTCGCAGGCTCCATCCCCAGAGTGGGGCATGCAGAGGCAGCTGATCCATGATTCTCTCTCACTGTTGAAATTTCTCAGTCTCTCTCTCTCTCTCTCTCTCTCTCTCTCTCTCTCTCTCTCTCTCTCTCTCTCTCTCTCCTCTCCCTTCCTCTCTGAAATTAATATATATATATATATTTATTAAAAAGCCCAGTCTCCGTGCATCAAGGAGGGAAAACTCCACGTGACATTCCCAGCCCGGACTTCCCTGAGGGGTGAGGCTCAGAGGCGACTTCGACTGCAGCCCCCGACCCTGCCCAGTTCCACATCCCACTTCACGTGCTCCCGAGCACCCACCCTATAAACCACAAACAAACCACCACCACCCCCACCATGCTCTGCTCCTGGGGAACCCAGTGTAAGGGACGCTGCCCACTTCCCAGCCAGGCGGAGCCACGGGCGGGCTCCCCCCACGCGGCCCCCGTGGTCCATCCACCTGCCACCGGGGCGGTGCCATTGGCTCAGGGCAGAGACCTGGTCCCCTTTCTTCTTCCTCCTGCTCCAGCTCCATCTGTCCTGGAATCCCGTCACCCTCACCGACTCCGACCCTCTCACCTCCCACCTCCCGCCTGCGCCACGGAGGAGGCCCGTCGGTCCCCGCCGCCCGTCCCTCTCAGACTGTATGGAGAAGGAGCGCCCGCGGCTGCCCTCCACCAGGATCCGCTCTCTCCCGCTTCGTGGCTTCATGCTCCGGCGCGGGAGGGAAAGGCAGCTGCACCGTGGCTAACCCGGTTCAGGGGCCTCTGTGCGCGCTGCCTTCACGTGCTCCATGAAGACACGCCGCTGCTCTGGGCACCAGGGCCGCTAAATGCCACCCCTTAACAATTCAACGTGGGAAAATGCATGAAGCCACAACCGGTTTGGCTCAGTGGATAGAGCGTCGGCCTGCAGACTGAAGGGTCCCGGGTTCAATTCCGGTCAAGGGCATGTACCTTGGTTGCGGGCACATCCCCGGTGGGGGGTGTGCAGGAGGCAGCTGATGGATGTTTCTCTCTCATCAATGTTTCTAGCTCTCTATCCCTTCCTCTCTGTAAAAAATCAATAAAAATATACTTTTTTAAAAACGCGTTTTTAAAAACAAAACCGTTCACATCCTACCTACAGGATATTCATTAACAAATGCAACACGCTTCACCTTGACAGGAAAACAAAGGCACCACAGGCAACAGCTGAGAACTAGTCGGTGAAGGCTCACACTAGTATTGAATTCAACCTTTTAAAATGGCACAGGCCATCCAAAGAGGGTGTGGGAAGAGGATGAAGTGTGCTTTCTCATGAAATGCTCTTTTCTATATATATATATATTTTTTTTTAATTTATCTTAGAGAGGAGGAGGAGAGTGAGAGAGAGAGAAACATCAATGATGAGAGAGAATCATGGACCGGCTGCCTCCTGCACGCCCCTTACTGGGGATCGAGCCTGCAACCCAGGCGTGTGCCCCAACCAGGAATCGAACTGTGACCTCCTGGTTCCTAGGTCAACCACAAAGCCAAGCTGGCCAGGCATGCATGCTCCTTCCTGCACAGGGAAGGATGCCAAGCACACTCGCTGAACAGATTCTCGGTCAGGGATCACCTCCCAGAGAAGCTGAGTGAGATGTTTATGCAACAAGCAGCTCTCAGAACCTGTCAGGTACTGCTGTGCCTCCGTGTCTCCTTTAAAACCCCATGCAAGAGCCACCTCCTCCGTGAAGCCTTCCTGGCTTTCAACGGAGCCCATGCTGTTGCCTCTAAGATTCCATCTGATGTTTCCCTTTCCATCTTCTTCTTCATGAGCCCCGGCGCCGGGCACAGATGGTGCTGAAGGCATGTTTGATGAATGAACAGACGAATGAAAGAGTTAATCACCCGGAAGCATGGTGAGCGGGCTGCCCCACTGGCACGTTCCCCGCTCCCCAATGAGGAGGTGGATGAGGTGCCCGAGATCCGGGACGTTTCAAATGCGCTCACGCTACACCCTGCCCGTGAGCACGGGAAGATGCTTCTGTCCGTGCGCTGAGCGATTCACAAAATGCACCCCGTCCAGCACTCTGCGGGGAGGAGTCTCAGTGAACGCCAAAAGCGTTCCGACAGCGCTGCCCCAGACGTGCTGGTGCCTGCGGGGTGGATCAGGCACTCCTGAGTGACCGCGCTGCTGGAGAACGGCGTTCCAGAAAGGCTTCCGGCCACCGCTCTGTCTGCAGCGGTGAGGGACCATCAGGTGCCAGTGAGGATGGTCCGGAGCACGGTACCGCTGCCCAGGCCTGCGCCAGGTACGAGAGCAGCTCTCTGCCTCCATGGGACCCCTGTGCCCCTCTCTGCCCCTGCCGTCTCCCACGGGAAAAGCAGTGTCCTGACTCTCTCAGGGGCCGCACTAGGCTTTGGCTGCCCCTCAGACTCCCACCCTCCCCACCCACCCGCTGTCTCCTCTTCACCCTAGTGTGCTTCCGGCCTAAGAGAGAAAACAATTCTGCTTCCTCCTCCAAAAAGAAATGCCCCCCGCCTCAAGGGAATAAAGATTAAACAGCTGTAAAATAGAACTCAAATTGGCAAAGATTTTAAAAAACCTCACCAAACTTAACATCGGTGAAATCTGAGGAACTGCATACTCTCATACGGTGGGAAATATAAAGTCACCGAACCGTTCCGTAAAGCTCTTTGGTTCCACGTGTCAGAAGCTTAAAAACTTTGGTAAATGCCCTAATTTTGCTTCCAGGACATTATGACCAGGCAATCACAAAGGACTTTGGCAAACACCAGCACGTGGGCCTCACCTGTGTTAATAATAGTAAAAATTTGGAAATAGTATCAATTTCCCAACACTAGGAAATGGGTTAAATGAAGAGTCGTTTATATGATACATTATTATAGTATACTAGAGGCCTGGCCACAAATTCGTCCATGGGTGGGGTCCCTCAGCCTGGCTGGCAATCAGGGCCAAGGGGCTGATCAGGGCAACCTGCTGAGGGGGAGGGACTATGGGAGGTTGGTTGTGGGAGCCCACTGACCACCAGGGGGCAGCTCCTGCATTGAGCATCTGCCCCCTGGTGGTCAGTGCACATCATAGCTGTCACCCAGTCATAACCATCACTTAGGCTTTTATATAGATAGATGAAAAATTGTGTGTAAAAATTATTATGGTACATTATCAAGTAACAATGAAGGTGGTGATTAAACAAACCATGCAGCTGTTACATCAATATTTTTAAAAACCAAAATAGATCAAGCATAAGTATTGAACTTTAATAATCATATCTATGACTTGCAACATGGTAGGAAATACGTTGTTCTCTGTAGTTTGTATTCTCCTCATTTCAAGACTCAGTGAACCTGCACACCTATGAGAATGGCCCAAACCCAGAACCCTGACAACACCAAGTGCTGGCGAGGACCTGGAGCAACAGGGACCCTCACTCACCGCCGGTGGGAATGCCACACGGCGCAGCCCCTTGGGGAGACAGTTTGGCTGTTTCCTGCAAAACGAAACCTACTCTCGCCACACGATCCAGCACTCACACTCCTTGTTAAATGCCCACAGCAGTCACGTGCTTATATCCACATAGAAGCCTGCACGCCGTGGTTAGGACCGCGTTACCCGTCACTGCCAAGCCTGGAGGCAGCCAGGGTGCCCCTCCGGAGGTGAGCGGGCAAACTGGGGTCCCTCCGGACGACGGAGGACGTGGAGGAAAGAGCGCCGAGGAGGAACCCTGGGCGCGTGTTACCCCTTGGGAGATGCCAATCTGAAAGCCTGCTTTACGCCTCCGACCGTGGGACATCCTGAGAGCGGAGGGCCACTCGCCGCCCAGAGCCGGGTAGACTGAGGAAGAGAGGGGAGCGGAGCCAGCAGCTCCCGGGGCAGGGAGCATGCTCTGTGCAACACCGTCACGTCATCTCCCATGTCACCACCCGCTGGTCCACACGCGGGGAACGCCCCGCACCAAGCGTGACCCTGACGTGAGCGGTGGCCTGGGGGTGATGTCCATGCAGAGTCATCGCTGTGACACACGTCTCTCCCAGGGAAGGCTGCTGGTGGGGGGGCTGTGTGTGGGGTCGGGGCGGAGGGCGGGGGCATGGGAAACTGCGCTTCTGCTCAAGTTTGCTGGGAACCCAACTGCCCTCCATCCCGAGCAACCCCAGCAGGGACCCCTCATGGCACAGAAAGCCACAAACAAGGATCCAGTTGCTGGGGAGAGAGTGGTGATGGCGGTGCGGGGGATGAGGGGGGAGAGCAACCTCAGAACGTGGTCCCAGGCGCTTCGCTGCACAGCCGTCCAAGGCAGGAGGCCTCCAGCCCTGGTTAAGGGCAGTCAGAGGCGCAGGAAGCAGGTCCGCGTTTAGCAAAATTAAAGCGAGGAAAAGGTAACAGTTACCTGCTCAGCTGGGGAGTGAGAGGCAGCGAGTAAACAAAAGGCCCGCCTGCTGGGCCTGCTTGTGACTGGGAGATGTTTCCTTTTGCCTGCCTGCGCTTTCTCAAACTTCCCCGTGACATAGTTTACGTTTCAGGAAAGAAAAATCCATGGGAGGCTATTTTAAGGGGGAAAGAGGCAGCAGTCGTGGGAAGGGGAAACATGATTGAAAGATCCACGTGAGGAGGTGGGTGTGAGAGGCGAGGGGAGGAGGGGGTGCAGCCAACTTCATGGCACCTCCCCCTCCTCACACACACACACACACACACCCGTCATTCCTGCCGATGACACACACTCCCTGCTGGGCCCCGACTCCCGTCCAGGCCCCCCTGCTGGCACCCAAAGTGGGCTCTCCAGTGATGCTCATTTTCTGGAAGGTTCAGCCCACCCACGCCATGCTGGCGGCACCCACAGCTTGGAACCGCCCCCCACCCCACCCCACCCACCACGGCTCATTACTGCTGATCCTTCCCGGACAAAGGAGCCTCCCTTGGGGGCTGCTGGGTGGGGGATGGCATACGTGTCCCTGTCCATCTCAGGCCAAGACCTGCTTCCGGGGGGAGGGAGGGAGCCTGGCCCCCTGTACCTGGCTTTGGGGCGCTGTAGGCTGATGCCTCACACCTGGGGGAAGGCCCAGCAGGGCGCTGTGGGCTGTGCTCACCTCCCGGGGGCACGGGCGTGGGGACCTTTCACAGCCCCCCTCCCCCGCCCCCAGGGCCCCACTGTTTCCCGCAGACCAGATGCGGGGCACGTAGGAGAGTGAACGGACCTTAGCGTTGGCTCAAGGGCACCCCGTGGAGGGTGCTGGGACCGCAGCCAAAAGGCCCGGGAGGGGACTCTGACCAGCAGGGCCCACGCGGGAAGCCAGCATCCGGCCGCAGGGGACATCGCAGGAACCGCGTCTCTCCGCAGCCGGGGCCCCGGCCCGCCGCCTGCCAAGCCGGCACTTACACGCCGCCGTCTCCCGGATTAAAAAGTGTTTAAACATCTGCTACTGAGAGGGGACGTGAAGAGCAATAAATTAAAAACGGGGAGCGGGGAGGGAGGGACTCGGACGGAGAGAGTGAGCAGGCAGCTCCGAGGTCTGCGGAAACAGAGAAGCCATAATTTTTCATTTCCGAAATGATCCCTTGACAGCTCAGAAATAAGCACTGATTAAGGTGTCCGGGGTGTGAAATAAATCTGCAGGAGCTTAAGGGAACTCGGCCGCGGTCCATAAAGAAACGGAACAGGCTCTGCTCGCACCGCTCACTCCGCTGGCTGGCTTTGCCTGGGCGCTCCGGGCGGGAGGGCTGCCCAGGCCGGCGTGGGGTGCGGGAGCCCAGCCCCTCCCCCGGGCCCTGGCCCCCCAGGCCAGGCTGTGTGTGATGGGCTGGGTCCCTAGGGACCTGACACATTGAGATCAGGATTTTGAGAGAGAGAGAGAGAGAGAGAGAGAGAGAGAGAGAGAGAGAGAGAGAGGCATCGATGTGAGAGAGAAACATCCATCGGTGACCTCCCATATGCACCCCTACCCGGGACCAAACCCAAACCCTCCAGTTCGCAGGAGGACACTCCACCAGCTGAGCTCCAGCGGAGCGGGTCCTGCCTCTCTCACATCTTCACCACGAGCTCTGCCTCACGGTGTGCACCGTGCCAGCCGGCCCTCGGGCAGTCAGTCCTCAGGAGAACACCGGCGACCGTTCAACAGTAAAAACCTGGGTCACGACCTTGGCCTTGCAGCGGAGCGGGCCCTGTGGGGCCGCTGGGCACCGCGGAGGGCTGGCTCTCCAGGCCGCCTCCCTGTGATGGGGGCTCAGGGAAGCCCTGGTTCCTCTGTGAGCCAGACAGCTGCGTGCCTTTGGCATGTTCCTTCCCTGCCACACGCTGCTCACGACGTGGCTGCCGCCCTCCGTCCGCGTGACCGCCGTCCGAGGTAAAGAGAGGGGTCCCCGGGGACGGGGAGGGCCTGCCCGCCTGAGCAGCAGGTGTCTCCCCGCGCCCTCCGCTCCGAGCACCATGGCTGCCTCCCTGGGCCGGGAGCCGGGACATGGAGGGCTCTCTAGTGAGACATGGGAGTCTGTCAGGAAGGGAGTGGCGAGCATAATGGTTGGTTGGGCCACTGGCACAGCTGCTATGAACATTGACAACTATACCACCCCGTCTCTATCCAGCCACTGAATGTACCGTATTTTCCGGCGTATAAGACGACCCCCTAATATTTTTTTTTTTTTTTTTTTTTTTTTACAGTTAAAACATAGGTTTAGGCCTATATTCGCTGTATAAGACTGCCCCCCATTTCTGAGGCAACACCAGTTCTTTTTTTAATAGACCGCCTCTCTGACTCTGGCCAATCTGGGCAGGCTTTTTACTAGAACACAGTGTCGTCTTATACGCCGGAAAATACGGTACGTCTCAGCTCTCCCGTGGTTTCAGGGCAAGGGGAGACGTGAATCCAGACGCAGGGATGCTGACTAACTTGTCACCCCCTGACCCCGGTCTCAGCTCTCTTTCTACAGGAGGTTGTCCTGCCTGTGGCCCCCAGGACTCCCCTCCCCTCCCTCTGCCACCAGCCTGCAGAGGCCCGAGAGAGAGCCCCCGGCCTGCGGGTTCACATCAGCCCTCAGCAGCTCAGTGGCGATAGAGTAGCCCCTTCTTCCCACTGCCATCCCCCAGCTGCTCCCAGTGGAAACAATGTGTGTCTGAGATGGCCCTCCACCTCTTCTTTAAAAAAAAAAAATGTTTTTATTGATTTTTAGAGAGAGGAGGGGAGAGAGAGAGGGAGAGGGAGAGAGAGAAAGAGAGAGAGAGAGAGAGATATCAACAATGAGAGAAAATCATGGATTGGCTGCCTCCTGCACGCCCCCTACTGGGGGTCGAGCCTGCAACACAGGCATGTGCCCTGACCGGGAATTGAACTGTGACCTCCTGGTTCATGTGTCAACACTCAACCACTGAGCCACACTTGCCAGGTTCAACCTCTTCTTTGATGGGCCCTACCCTCACTGTGCAGGGCCTGTGTGCGTGTGTGTGTGTGTGTGCACCATGACTGCTTAGAGGGGTCCCCAAATGCAGACCCATGGCCGCCTCCCTCGTCCCTGAGATTCTGATGCACCTAGCAGGGTCCCTCTCCATTTCCAAACGTTCCTCCCTTGTGCCATGAATTCTGCCAGATAATGCTACACCGCTCAGCCTCCTCCCTTCCCCGCAGATTAGAGCGGCATCCAACCCAGACAACACCTCACATAGTCTTTAAATAAACTCAGCAAAGCTCGCCTGGGAAAAGCACTGCCCTTCCCTAACGTTTCTCCTCCCCTGCCTCCTCCTCAGAGTTATGGATTCTAGATGTGGGTGTAGAGAAGGATTAGTCATTATCGTGTACAATGCCTTCATTGCTCAGCGGTGGCCAAGTCTACAGATGAAAGCAGTTGGAGATCAGGGTGCAACAGGTGAACACAGTGGAGTGTCTGCCCCCTCCCCCTCACACACACACGCACACGCACACACACGCACACAGTCCTGGGCATTTCGCTTCCCAAGCAGCTGCCTTTAGGGTATTTGTTGGGCATCCCAGCAGTCCCCTGAGGCCGGAGGCACCGAGAACCCTAAAACAGGGGCCCTGCGGGGTAATTCTAAAATGCTGATGTTGAATGGCTCTAGGGACCCCCTGACCAACTTTTTTATATCAAAAATGGACACTCCAAGGCCAACGACCTCAAGGTCCCCAGACCTCTCCTCCCAATTTTAACATTATGTTACATTAAACAGTGCAATTTGTTGGTGCTCTCTCTGCCCATGTCACACTAGAATTGGCCAAGAAAGAAATACAAAAAATATGATGGTGCATTGATGTGTCCTATGATCAACCAACGTAAAAGTCATAAAACAGAAAGAAAATAAGGTCCACATACACTATTCTCCCACTTGGCCATCGGCTCCCCTTCCCCACCTCCAAGTCAAGCCCAAGGTCAGCGCCTATCTCTGCACATCTTCACTCTGCCAGCTCTTAATGCGCAGCCCTTTCTGCCCCATGATGGTTTGTCATTTGCAAGGGGCATTGTAAAAAGTTTGCATGTACATGTGAATATTTTTCGGCCATAAAAAATGAAATCTTACCATTGGCAACAACATGGATGGACTTAAAAGATATTATGCTGTGTGAAATGAGTCAGACAGAGAAAGGAAAAAGACCATACGATTGCACTTACACGTGGCATCTAAAGAACAATATAAACGAACAAACAAAACAGAAACAGACTCACAGACACAGAGATCCGACTGATGGTTGGAGAAAAGTGGAGAGATGAAGAAATGCAAGTTGGTAGGTTGCAGACTAGTCACGGGGATGTCAGTTCCAGCGTAGAGAGCGTTGTCAGTAATATTGTCATCACTGTATGGGGCCAGGTGGGCACTGGAACTACCAGAGAGACACTTTGTGAAGTGTACGATTATCTAAACACTCTGCCATACACCTGAAACTAACACAAAATAATATTGAATGTAAACTGTAACTGAAAGATAAAAATCAACTAAATTTATAGAAACGTTGACTATAAGTCATTCCTTGTCACTATCACCTATATGTTCACACAGTCAACCACAGACACACTCTCTCCCCCTCTCCCTCCTCAGCCCCCACCCCCGCCCCCGCCCCAGTCCTCAGGTGTCTTAGAAGAGGCTGAGGGGAAGCCATTCCAGGTTTGGGTTCATGTTTTAAGGAGGGACACTCAAGGAAGCAATTGGCTGACCTTCTCACCTAAAGTTAAGATTGGGGAGCACCGAGGGGCGGATGCAGAGGGGAGTTCCCAGAGGCTGCCCCATCACCCGGTGTGGCCTCATTCTCGGGAGGAGGAACGGCCACGGAGAGAGGAAGCCAACATGCAGAGTGGATGTGCAGTTGATCTAACGCAGACATTTCAGAGGAACAGTTGACCCCCAGCTACGCCTCGTGGGTTTGCAATGCCTGTTATAAACGGTGCGGAGGCACAGATACCTGTGTCCTGAATTAATATTTGGAAAAGGGCCCTGGCTGGCTTGGCTCAATGGATAGAGCGTCAGCCTGTGAACTGAGGGGGTCCCAGGTTCGATTCCGGCCAAGGGCACCTGCCTGGGTTGCGGGCTCTATCCCTAGTGGGGGGGGGGGGGTGCAGGAGGCAGCCCGTCAATAATTCTCTCTCATGATTGATGTTTCTATCTCTCTCTCCTTCTCCCCTCCTCTCTGAAATCAATAAAGAAATATATATTTTTTAAAAATACTTGGAAAGAGATGTGAGCATGTCTGGGTGCCAAAGGAATCTCTCTCTCCACACTAACATCGAATGTGCTGTCCTTTCTGAAGTTGAAAGCCATTTTTCTTGTTCTAGTCATTGATCATGCATCCTCACCATCACCCTCATCGTCATCATAAAAGCGACGGTTCTGAGCGCCTGCTCTCCTGTAAGGCTCACATGTCTTGCTGGAGCCACGCCTCCCTGGCCAAGACGGTCAGCTGGCTGCCGTGGCCGCTCTCAGCTGGAGCTACTGCAGGTCACTCCGCTGGTACGCATGTCCCACCTTCATTAAACGGGGCCTGAGCTGCACGGGATGGCCAGGCAAGCCTTTAGCTTGTATCGGAGGAGTGATGCGTGTGGAACTACCTTCTGCAGCATCCATTCAGTGGGACCCTAAGTTAATCACATATAAGAGCAGCCAGTCCCCACGCACCCGTCCATGACCATCACATGGAGTGGCCCTGGGACCCAGGGGGCCACGGTCAAATCTGGTCCCGATGAGCCCAGGAGAGATGGATAGAGCTCATCACACGCCAGAGATGTGGATTTCAGCAGTGACCAGGACTGGCAGTCACTGTAGCTGCCGGGCAGGATGTAGTACTTAGAATCCACATACCAATCACATACAATTAACCTGTGTCTGGAAGCAACCTCAGTGAACCCCACCTTCTGCCTTTCGCAGCCAACCTGAAGAGGGCTGACTGTCTAGCCCAGGGGTCAGCAAACTCATTAGTCAACAGAGCCAAATATCAACAGGACAACGACTGAAATTTCTCTTGAGAGCCGAAAACTGACTTCTGCGCATGGGCCACGAAGTTTCAACGGCACTGTAGGTGCACCCCTGCACGCGGTATTTTGTGGGAGAGCCACACTCAAGGGGCCAAAGAGCAGCATGTGGCTTGCGAGCCTTCGCTTGCCGACCATTGGCCATGGGGCTGTTTTCTTCCAGACGCCTTTCCTGCAAAGATATTTATATATGTCTCCAATAGTCAATGCAAAATTAGTGACCTGCAAGTCAGCCTTTTTGTCTTACTTTTTATCATTTTGATTTCATCCCATGAACATTTGTTGTGCTAATGTTCTTTGAAAACGTAGTCTGTAATCTCTACACAATACTCCATTGAACAAATCGCCTTGATGTATTTAGAAACGTCTTTGCTCTTACACATGTCACTTCCTGTCCAACAACATCTGGGAGTAACTGAGCATTAACTTTGTCTCGATCGCAGGACCGGTCCTGGGGCGGAGCTGCTGGCTCAGAGGGCGTGATGTGACTTCCGAGGCCAGTGGTTCCTGCTGCCCAGGGGTCGGCCCAGAAGGTCTGACTACTGTCCCCTCCCACCACCACCACCACCACCGGGTGAAGCCCAGGCTCCCGCCCAGTGCACAGACCCCTGACTTCACAGATGAGGAGAGGAGGCCCAGATCTGCAGGGACTTGGCCCAAGATTCATGACAAAACCAGGTGGGACTCACAGATAACGTTTCCCTGGAAACAGGAGAAGGAAGACCCAGAACCAGAAGACACCCACCTGCCTGGCAGAGATACCCCAGCCTGGGACGCCCCCTCTCCACCCCATCCCACCCCCACCCCCAATCCCAGCCACCCGCAGCCAACACCACACACTCTGTCTCCAGCGATTCCAGAAACGGCACCCCTTGGAACCTGCCAGGCATTTCCACATCATGGTCAGAGGACGGTTTTCCTCATCCGCGCAGCCACCAAATGACCCACGTGACGAGGAATCCACTTGTCCCAACAGACAAACCCAACACCAACCACACGTTCCTGCCTCGAGGGGTTCAAAGGGAAGCCTCGGCTTTCAAATCTCCAATAGAAATAACCACAAACCGCCGAAACCGAAACCGGTTTGGCTCAGTGGATAGAGCGTCGGCCTGCGGACTGAAAGGTCCCAGGTTTGATTCCGGTCAAAGGCATGTACCTTGGTTGCGGGCACATCCTCGGTGGGGGGTGTGCAGGAGGCAGCTAATCAATGATTCTCTCCCATCAGTGTTTCTAACTCTCTATCCCTTTCTCTTCCTCTCTGTAAGAAAATCAATAAAATATATTTTTTTAAAAGAAAAAGAAAAAGAAATAACCACAAACCTGCCGGCTGCCAGCAAGCCATGGGTAAGCCTGCAGCACACACCTATCCTCTTAGCAGCAGGAGACTCTGTCCTCCCCGGTGGTCTGGGCCCCATCCGTGGGACCGGACCTGGGTTTAGTCAAAGCTGTCACTCCAACAGCCCTGAGGTGTCTGTCCCTCACTCTGCAGAGCCTTCCAGTCCAGTCCATCCCAAGCCGAGGCCACGGAATCAGGGCTGCGAGCTGGCGGACAGGAGCTGGGGTGTCAGGTGGTCAGGGAGCCAGGGGAGGGGTCAGCCATTTCCTCGTGAGACCAGCTCCCCTGTGGACAGGCTGAGAGAACAGGGAGCAAAAGGGTACGTCCCCCTGGTCCTGCTTCCAAAGCGTATCCTACCCGCTCGTGCATACAGAAGGCAATTCACGTGATTTTCAGTTGAGGGTGGTTCTCGTTTCAGTGTCTGTGAACCCAGAGGATTGGAAGACAGCCGTGCAGAGTTATTCCGGGAAAACGCCCTGCGCTGTAAGCGGGGTATCCATCATAATCAGTTCGCCGGACAGGGGTCAGGCTGGGGATCGTACAAAAACTAGACTTTTCTCCTCGGCCGTTTTCAAGAGAAGCCTCAGCGACAGGCGTGGGAGTTCCCGCTTCGACCAGGCGGTGGCGCTCGAGGCAAATGGTGCTGCTGGCGCCGCAGGTCAGAGAAAGGATGCAGGAAAAGCAGGTGGAGGGATGGAGACAGCAACCTGGGGGTGGGGGGGATGTGGGCTGGGGGAGGGAGGGGCGCTGCGGGGAAAGAAACAGAGAGCTCAGAGGGCTTCCCCTCCCCTCGGGGGCAGCAGTGCCAGGTCTGGCCTGGGAGCTGCAGAGGGCACCTGGCAGGCCCGCAGGGAGTGCAGGGCATCCCGCCCGGCGCCCGGGCTGCAGTGGGGGTGGGGTCACCGCCGGGAAGGAGCCTCTGGAGGGGAAAAAACAAATCTCCACCTTATTGAGATTCAGCGTTTTAAAATGCGCCCGCTCCTGCTCCCGGATTTAGGGAGAGGGAGTCCTTTGCCGGGTGCGCTGGCTCCCCTTTCGCATGCAAATGCAGTGAAGGGGCTTGTTTTCCCCGGGGCCTGGTTACTTCACAGCATCACCACCGCCTTTTGCAAGTGAAAAGATCTCCTGCGCTGGGGTGCGAGTTTAAACCCGGGTCATTATCGCCTCTGGTTAAGCCAGCCTGGGAAAATAAGACGGGGCCAGGCAGGCAAACGTTCCATTCGCGGGAGGAAGCTGTCCTGAGAGCCAGGCGGTGGGCCTTTTGCTTGATGCGTGTTTTTCAGGGGAAGGCTGTTGAGACGGAATGTTCCTGAAACCTGACAGTGCAGAGGCGAATGCCCAGTCTTTCCAGTAGAACGAAGCCCGTTTTGCAGCCTGCCCTCCGTAAGCATGGAATGGACTCTGGTACCCATCGTCCACGTGCGATTCCTTTCCAGTTTGTGAATAACCACTGGTTGGAGTCAGCGCTACCAAAACCCTCACTCAGGTCCTGGAACTGCGGCAGGAAGGTCCCGTGGCTCCGAGCCCTGCGGGAGGAAGAGCTGGGAGGGGAGGTCGTGCCCTCTGCCACCGGATCTGCTTTCCTGGGGAAGTGGCCAGTAGAGAAGGGCCCCCTCTCCCAGAACTGCACGTTCAGGACAGACTGCAGGTCGGAGAGAAGAGCCTGACCCTCCACCTGTCAGTCCCTGTTTTCCTGTCTCACTGAGTACCAGCCCCGGAATGCTCCTGGCTTCGTTTCCTGCACACAGGGAGCCCTGCTCTGGGAGAAGCCAGGTCCTGTGCATGAAAAACGAAGACTTATTATTATTATTATTGATTTCAGAGAAAGAGAAAGAGGGGGGATGGGGGAGAGAGAGAGAGAGAGAGAGAGAGAGAGAAGGAGAGAGAGGAAGAAGGAGGGAGAGGGAGAGATGGAGAGAGAGAGGAAGAAACACCAATGAGAGAATCACTCATCAGCTGCCTCCTGCACGTCCCACCCTGGGGATCGAGTCCACAACCTGGGCCTGTGCCCTGACCAGGAATCGAACCGTGATCTCCTGGTTCATAGGCTGATGCTCAACTGCTGAGCCAGGCTGGCCAAGCCAGAGACTCTTTCCCCCTTGGAGACACGCTGTGTGTACGTGCACAGGGCTCGCTGTCTCCCTCACTCTCCGGTGGCCCGAGAGGGCGTGGGCTGCTGGGCCCTCCCCGGTTCACGGAGAGCCGGTGGCCGGTTGGAAACGCTGACAGAAGAGTCCACACCCTGTTTCTGCCGGCTGCGTGCGTCTCTCACAACCATGCACACGCCGGTGAAATAGTCCTGGGCGGGGGGGGGGGGGGGGGGGAAAGAAAAGGAGGGAAATGCCCATTAGAAAACAGTGCATTCATTCTCTCCAAGTCACACCACAATCCACCAGGGAACTGGGAGGGAGCCGCCCGCTGGTGCTCGGACCCAGCTCTCAGGTGCCTGCAGGAGCCAAATGCTTAGAGGGCATCATGTGACTGCCATCCGAGCTCTGGCCGTGATATCCAGGAAAAGGGATCGATTTACCACAACTGACGTGATCTTTTTATTGTCTTCCGGATAGTGAGAAAGGGAAGGAGAGCAGGGGGCGGGAACTTCCTGGTTACAGACGCCTGAAGGATGGGGTGCTCCGGTGGCTGAGGACGCAGTTACAGACCCGGCGTCCGGGGCTCCAGTCCCGTCTCTGCCAACGAGCAGAGTGGGGACCCTGGGAGAGGCATCCCATCCCCCTTTCCATGCCTCAGTGTTCTCATCTGCTAAATGGGGATAACAACAGAACTGCCTTTGGAGGTGGCCGTGAGGTCCGGGTTCATCCATGGAACACCATGGAGATAGGCTTCCAGCTGAAATATATTCAGCCTTTGTGTGTCCTCCGTATAAATGCCTAATGTTGGTATTTTTCATACATAACTGATCACCTTTTTTCCCAACACACAGATAAGAACGCCCAGCTGAAACCGGTGTGGCTTAGTGGATAGAGCGTCAGCCTGTGGACTGAAAGGTCCCAGGTTCGATTCCGGTCAAGGACATGTATGTTGGTTGCGGGCACATCCCTGGTACAGGGTGTGCAAGAGGCAGCTGGTCAATGTTTCTCTCTCATTGACATTTCTAGCTCTCTATCTCTCTCCCTTTCTCTCTGTGGAAAATCAATAAAATATTTTTAAAAAAGAAAAAAGAGAATGCCTCATTCCCAGCATGCCTCAGCAGGCCTGTGTCTAACATACATGTTCTCTAAGGTTTCCCAGAGTGTGTGTACTTTCCTGGCAGAGGCAGGCCACCAGCCCCACGGTGCAGAGAGAGCGCCGCGTAACAAGTTTTCGACCGCGTGTGGATGTTTTTGGAAACCACCTAAGTGTCCAACGACAGGGAAATGGCTAAGAAATTGGTGCAAGAGGCACAGGATGTTTACAAATGACTCAAACAGCGTTTGGATAACTAGCCCACTCTCCTGCACTCCACGCAGCGGGGAGAGAGAGAACGAAGTGCAATGCTGACGCCCTGGCTGCGGGTCCTGGGAGCGGTGGAGACGGGTGGCTTCTACCCTCTCTGGTGTGCCTTTCCCAGGCGCCAGGTTCCCACGCGGTTAGCTGACCACTTACTTTGTGCAAAGCAAACCTCTGAGGGTTGACTGTGCATTGGCTCCTCACAAAAACCCGTGCATTTGACTTAGATGATAAAATGTTCCCTTTTCGCAGATGCATAAACCAAGGGAGCGTGCGAATCCATAACTCGCTCACGGCTGGTCGCCTAGGCTCTAAAGCCAGCTTCTGGTCCAGCATGCCCCTAACCATTACGCCACACCGCCTCTTCGCGTGAATATCACGTGGGAATCAGAAAACCAATCACTTTTGTAGATTTAATGTTATACAGATGATCTGGCAAAGTTTGGTGTTTGCATTAGAATGCATTTTTCATACATAGTGTGGATGTGGTCTTTATAGAGCCCCAAGTATCTGCAAAGTGCCAAACGTGTATGGCTTATATTTGCTTTGTCTGCAGTATTGTTTCTTTCAAATTTCAAATATTGTGCTCGAAGTGCCTTTTAGGAATACAGATTCAGATTTCCCTGCTAACCAAAGAAAGGACACAAGTGCTACACCGGTGAAAGAATGCACTTTGAACAGGCATCTTCGAGGTGGGGGTACTTGGGAATATTTTTCTGCAACTTGGATATGGAAACGACCTTGTGGGGAAGAAAAGGACGCGCTGAACCGCGAGGGGCCTGACTTCTCCCTGAAGCATCACAGAGCTCCAGAACATTCCAGGCTCATTTCACTTCGTATCTCCTTTGAGAATCCAGGGTGAGAACTTGGGCATAAAGTCCTGTTGGAGGATTCAGTCGGTTGGAGCATCATCCTTGTGCCAGAAGGTGGCAGGTTCCAATCCCCAGTTGGGGCGCGTGCTGGAGGCAACTGACCAATATTTCTCTTTCACCTCTCTCTCTCTCTCTCTCTCTCTCTCTCTCTCTCTCTCTCTCTCTATCAATTTAAAAAGGAATTTGAGCAGCAGAAACCGGTTTGGCTCAGTGGATAGAGCGTCAGCCTGTAGACTGGAAGGTCCCAGGTTCGATTCCAAGGGCATGTACCTTGGTTGCGGGCATATCCCCAGTAGAAGGTGTGCAGGAGGCAGCTGATCGATGTTTCTCTCTCATTGATGTTTCTCACTCTCTATCTTTTTCCTTTCCTCTCTGTAAAAAAATCAATAAAATATTAAAACAACAGTTTTAATAAATTAAAAAAAGAGGAATATGAGCATAAAGAAGGAAAGGAAGATATTTTTCATTTGAAAATACATTGAATTTAATGTCTTAAGTGAAGCATGCCTATGTCTTAAAAAAAAAAAAAAAAAAAAAAAAAAAGATTGCGAGTCCCAGGTCCCAGCACATGGCAGGCTACCCTCACCAAGGACACTTACCCCGTTAGCGGACAGTCCGATCCAATGCTCTCATCCAACAAACACTGATCGGAGCGCTTCCCTGCGCCAGCCACAGCGCCAACACTGGGCACATCCCTCCTGACGTGTCCCCTCGGGCCAGGGGTCCGAGGTTTTAAAACAAGAGTCTCCAGAGGACCGCCCTCAGGAAACCGGGTGCTGGGATATGCTGAACCCTCAGCGTACACCCCGGACAAAGCTTCCTTCCGAAGAAGCGGGCGGGAGTGCGAGGAGCGCTTCCTGAGAGTCTGGGTGGGCGAGGACGGTAGACGAGGGTTTGGTGGTGGTGAGGAGGAGGAATCTAACAACGGAGTTTACGAAAGATTCTGGGAAAACTCCACCAGGTCAGTGTGTCCGCAGGAAACCCAACGAGAGCCTCATTCCAGCAGTGAACTGGAGAGAATTAAAAAACAAAAAAACACCCTCCTGGGCTCACCCGGGGCCTTGACCTGAACCCTCGCCCTCCACGCTGTTCTCTTCCGCTCGCCTGTGTGTTTAATCAAACGCCGTGGCCTGCCCTCAACTTGCAGGATGACGGGCATCATTGGAGTTTATTCCATTTGCACCAGGGACATTTTCTTTTCTTTTTTCTTTTGAAAATATACTTTACTGATTTTTTTTTTTTTTTTTTTTTACAGAGAGGAAGGGAGAGGGAGAGTCAGAAACATCGATGAGAGAGAAACATCCACCAGCTGCCTCCTGCACACCCCCTACTGGGGATGTGCCCGCAACCAAGGTCCATGCCCTTGACTGGAATGGAACCCGGGCCCCTTGAGTCCGAAGGCCGATGCTCTATCCACTGAGCCACACCGGTTAGGGCCAAAGACGTTTTCTTTCCCTTCACACTGACTTCCGTGCAGCTCTAAAATTGGACCAGGCGCGGCTTTGTCCCCAGCCTTCGGGGAAGTGCAAAAATAGACGCATTTCCTCCCCTCCGTCAGCAGTCCCCACGAGGCATCTGCCCTTCACACTGCAGATTTCTTCCGAGAGGACCGAAGGGGTTGGGGGAAATGGAAGGAAACCCCCTCTCTCTCTGTATTGGAAGGGGTGACGTGGAGCCTGACGTGACGCGACGGCAATGGTGAGCACAGTTTGTGTCTGTGCAGGAGCATTTAGGAGATCCTTCTAGACCCGGAGCCGAGGAGGGCCCGTGGGCTGCGGACCGGGGCCCTCTGGGCTGGGGGAGGCCAGGATCCTGGTGGGGTGGCCGGGAGGGAGACCAACCCTCACCGCTCAGGCTGGCATTCTCCGTCTGGAAGAGAGAGACTGACGCGGAGCCCGCTGCCAGGTCTTATTCTCAGGCTGCGGGCCAGAACCCTGGGGCGCCAGGAGCAGAGGGAGGCTGTCCTGGTCCTCAAGGTGCTGAGTGTGCCCTTGGCCCCCCTCCCTCCAGCCAGCCACGGCCTCCCTGGGGGCGGGCTCTCCGTTGCCTGCGCCTCTGTGCCTCCGCTGGGTTTCCAGCATCTCCTTCAGGCCCCTGGCCACAGAGGGACCAGCGTAGAACCCCTCGCCAAGTAACGAAGATCAGGGAATGAATGAACAGTTTTTCCACACTCGCCCGTTCTGTACTCACCGCAGCCCAGGGAGGCGTGATCAGCCGTGCATTCACCCAGCAGATATTTCAGAGCCTGCTTCTTTTCTTTTCTTTTTTTTTTTTTAAATATATTTTTATTGATTTCAGAGAGGAAGGGAGAGGGAGAGAGAGAGAAACATCAATGATGAGAGAGAATCACTGATCTGCTGCCTCCTGCATGCCCCACACTGGGGACGGAGCCTATAACTCGGGCCTGTGCCCTGACTTGGAATCGAACCGTGACCTCCTGGTTCATAGGTTGATGCTCAACCACTGAGCCACACGGGCCAGGCCAGAGTCCGTTTCTCAGGTGGCTGGCACTGAGGAGCCTGTATCCCCATTGGGGACAATACAGAAGGGCGCCTGCCCCCAGGGCGGGGTCTCTGCGGCAGGAAATGGACAGAGGGTTGCTCTCACTGCTGGTTCCCAGGAGGGGAGGACAGTGTCCTGAGAGTGAGTTACAGGGCGCCGCCTTCACGGGTGGGACAGGAAAGAGGGGCCTGAGGGAGGGAAAGACAGGCCTGGGCAGAGCTGAGTGCAGGGGCCTGGGCCTCAGGGAGCCTGGGAAGTCCCAGGCCGGAGCAGCGAGGCGAGCGTGGCCAGAGGCAGCGGGGCAGACACAGGAGCTCTGGAGGCAGTGGGAGCGGGTCCACTCGGCCAGGGATGCCAGGCAGCAGGTGCGGGTTTTGTTCTAAGTGCGAATACCAGCCACTTGCAGGGAGCCCCGGGCTGCCACCTGGGCGCTCCCTGCACACACCCAGGCCCGGGGGCCCAGCCCTCGCCTTCTCCGGAGATGAAGGCCCCTCTCCACTTCCCGGCCGTTACCTTTCACCAGCACGTCCATGTCTCCTCACCCTCCCAGCCTCATCTGCCGCTGGCTCTTTAAATCTGGCCTCGCCTCGACGCACAACGGCCTTGACCTCTCCCAGTACATCCCAAAGGCCCGTCATTTGAGGAAGGAAGGGACTCGGGGGCTTTCCCAGCCGCTGGCTCCTTCATGCCAAAGGCCAGCGCGGTCCCCGCTGCCAACGGCCAGAGCTTCCCGGCACTCGGCTCAGGGAAGCCGAGGGCCACCTCGGACCCCGTGGTGGGGCTGACTCACGAGCTGTATTTCCCCGAGTGTGGGCTGCGGCTGCTTTGCAGAGTGGCAAGCAGGCTCTATGGGAAGGTTTGGCCCTGTGGGTTCACAGAGATTAGGTCAATTCCGTGACCCCAGGAGGGCTGGGCCCCTATCGCACAGCCCTGGATCTGCAGCCGCAGCAGGGCAGCCTCCTTGTCACCATGGTGACAGCATCCGTCCCACCTCTGCCTTCCTGTGTGCGTGGGGAGTGCGGTGCACCGGGAAGGCACAGACCACATCTTCTTAAAGACCCAGGCCCCGAACGGTGTCTCAAACCCGGGACGGCCTCCATGCGTGTTAACTGAACAAAGGAGTCGCTGGCGGTGGCCGCTTCCCCACCTCGCTCACCCTCGCGTCCTGTTGCTCTGAGCGCACCCTGAGACCATCGCTCCGAGGAGGAGACCCGCGGGGACCCCCTGAAGAGCGCGCGCTGCTTTGGGAAGACCAGCAGCTCAGCGCCTGCTCTGGGGGAGCCCGGAACCCATGGCCCAGTGCTGTCCCTTTGTTCCGTCCTAGCCTCACGTGAACTAAAAGTATCCTCACCATCAGGCAAACTAGCTGTCCTGCTGTGGTCTCTTTCTCTCTCTCTCTCTCATAAACACACACACACCACACACACACACACACACACTGATGTGTGACCATCATTATTAAAAGTTATCTCTGAATTGGAAAATACAGAGTAGAAAAATCACTGATAATTTGATAATCCTGCCCTCGCTAAGATGATTTTGGCATCTTTCCTTCCTTACAATCTCTTTTCCAAATCAAGATTTTTGATACTCACACGGGACACGTCCTGGAGGGGCCCCCAGGTTCCCTCAGCCACCCCAAGGCCCCAGGGCACCCGCCGTGCCAAAGCGGTCCCTGCCGCCTGAGGAACCACCGGTGCCAGGAGCATTCGGGCGGGGCCTGGGCGGGCGCTGAACCAGCTGGCAGGAGCTTCCTGCAATCGGTCAGCCCAAGGCAGAGAGCATGGGTCTGAGAGGGCATCACCCAGGCAGCGCAGAAGCCGGGAGGAGGGTGGTGAGCGGGCAGGGGTGGCCGCTCCATGGGGAGGGAGCCCCAGGAACCTCCAGGACTCACCCAGGACAGCGTCTGGCGGTCCACAGAGCTACTGTGCTGAGTGTCCCCATGCTGGTTGTTAAGTGTCCCAGCCCAGCCCCTCCCCTGGGACAGCCCAGCATCCACTTGGATTGGTGGAGTGCGGGGGCTGATGGGAGATGGGCTGCAGGTGGGCACTGCTTTCTGGTGGGTGGGAGTGGGGGCTGATGGGAGATGGACTGCAGGTGGGCACTATTCTCTGATGGGAGACGGGCTGCAGGTGGGCACTGCTTTCTGGTGGGTGGGAGTGGAGGCTGATGGGAGATGGACTGCAGGTGGGCACTATTCTCTGATGGGAGACGGGCTGCAGGTGGGCACTGCTTTCTGGTGGGTGGGAGCGGGGACTGATGGGAGATGGGCTGCAGGTGGGCACTGCCCAGCGGTGGTCAACCTGTGTCTAAGGTGCAGGCGGGGCTGGCTCCTGCTCTTTCACACACCCTGGTCTTCAGGAGGAGTGTCACTGGGGTGACCTGGACAGCTTCTCCTCCTTGTAGCATGAAACCATCCCTCGTTCCTACACACACACACACACACACACACACACACACACACACACGTGATTACAGGTCCCAGGTGTCCAGCTGAGTCAGGAGCATTTAAGCAAATCGAAATAAAAATACTATAAATCTAAAAACGAGCACCATTACTAAGGATGTGACGAAGCAGAATCCTATACAGAGAACCTGCGGTTGAAAAGGGAATTCAGTTCTTCGAAAGCAGCGTAAGAGTCAGGATCTCTTCCATAAAAGCAAGCTCTTTGTGTCCCCGGAAGGTGCCCCTGGGGGTTCCTGAGTCACCAGACTGGAAGTTGCTAAGGGTCATTTAAAAATATCCATGCACCCTCCCAAAAAAAAATCCATGCCAGTAGACAAAACCTCCTGATTGTCCCGGAGACTCGGTGAGTAAGTGCTGCTGCCTAGGAAATCTGAGTGCGCGCCATCGCTTCTCCCTTCGCTCTGCAGCCGGAAGTATTGATGTGTTCATTACTGGGCTCGATATGTAATTAGCACGTGGTCACATGTACCTTCTCCTCAGGCTGAGCAGGAAGCCTGTGCTGGGAGCTCAGGACGAAAGCTGGCAGCTCTGGCATCATGCTACCACTCTAGAAACTGCTGTGTGCACCACATGTGGGTTTTCTTACATGTCACTGAATGTGCCACAGGACAGGACCCAGGCACTGCTTCCCAACACTCTTAAATGATGTGTTGTCTCTAAATTGCTCAGTGTGGCCTGGCCAGTGTGGCTCAGTGATTGAGCAACATCACCCTATGATCCAGGAGCTCAAGATTCAATTCCCAGTCAGGGCACATGCCTGGGTTGCAGGCTTGGTCCCCAGGAGGGGGCATGCAGGAGGCAGCCAATCAGTGATTCTCTCTCATCATTGATGTTTCTATCTCTCTCCCTCTCCCTTCCTCTCTGAAATCAATACAAATATATACTTTTTTTTAAAAATAGAATGCTTAGTGTAATGCCTGCACACATAGATGTTCAATAAATGTTAGTTCCTATCTGGTTTTTATTTTATTTTATTTTAGAAACACTGTCTAAAGCGCTTTACAAATACTAGTGTGTTTAAGACTCACGCCATCCCTGCAGGATAGATATTATTACTACCCTGTCTTACCACCAAGGAGCCAGGAGCACAGCGAGAGGAGTCACTTCTAGAGTGAGGTGGTGCTGAGGTCCTTGGGGCCCCTCCTCCATCCACCACCCCTCGCTGGGGACTGCTTCACTCTATTCATCTGCTCTAGCTGCTGTAACAAATACCCCACACAGACTGGGGGCCATAAAGCTACAGACGTGTGTTCTGTCACAGTTCTGGAGCCTGGAAGTCCAAGATCAAGATGCCCGACAAATTCCTCCATGGCCTTTCCTAGGTCTGTGCAGAGAGAGAGCTCTCGTATCTGTGCCTCTTCCCATAGGGCACAGCCCTCTTGGGTTAGGGCCCCACCCATATGACCTCACGTAACCTTAATGACCTCTTAAAGGCCCTCACAACAGGGTGTGGGCCACAACCTGTGAACCTCAGGGCAGACACAAATGGCTTGGTCCATCCCAGTCTCCTTGGTCCAGTGGCAGATGGCGCTTTGGATCCAGAATTCGGTTCTGTTCGGTACCTGGTTCTACCCTTGGCTCTGCCCTTAGGCCATTCATTAGCCGGTGAAAGCATTGGAGTGACTGACGCCCTACACAGATGCATAGGCCTCCCGTCTCCCTCCTCCCAACAAAGCAGATGTTTCACCAGGAAAAGGGAAGAAGGCCCTGGCTGGTTTGGCTCCGTGGATAGTGCATCAACCTGCGGACTGAAGGGTCCCAGGTTCGATTCCGGTCAAGGGCATGTACCTTGGTTGCGGGCACATCCCCAGTGCGGGGTGTGCAGGAGGCAGCTGATCACTGTTTCTCTCTCATTGTTGTTTCTGACTCTATCCCTCTCCTTTCCTCTCTGTAAAAAAAAAATCAATTATATATATCTTTTTTTTTTTAAGGAAGAAAAGGGAAGAGGTGTCTGGTAGAGGCTCCACACGGCTCCTCCAGCCCGAGCCCGGTGCACTGCTGAGGCAGAATCTGTAAGGAGCACAGTGTCTGCCTCTCACGCGTGACCCTCCCCCTGCCCACCCCCCCCACCCCCCCCACCCCCCCGTCCGGGGCATTGTCCCAAGTGCCCCGGGAAGCAGCCACTGTCTCCCCAGGCGGTCTGGCCCCGGAGCTGCTCACTTGGGCCGAGCAGCTTCAGCGTTGGCTTCAAGCTCAGGATTGGGGGGGGGGGGGGGGACCCGGACGTGTTGCCCTCGGAGAGAAAGAAGGTGGGGAGGGGCCCACAGACACGCGCACGCGGGGCCGGGCCAGCACCTCCGAGGCTGGCAGTTCTCCCAGAGGTGAGGTGGGGGGGTCCTGCAGCTGAAACCTGACCTCCAGGAAGAGCTTCATCCCCCTTCCCCCACCCCACCCCCAGCAAAACGCACTTCCTTTCCCTGCGGCCTCTCCCTGCAGGGGCTGGGTAATGCTGCGTCTTCCAGAGCCGCGACAGAAATAACTGTACCGCCTGCCATGCTGCACAGGCATTGTTCGGGGGGGACACACACTTCCTGAGTCCGCGGCAGGGTCCCCGGAAACAGCTTTGCTGTTGTCTCAGGCAAAGCTGGCGGGCTTGGGAGGGATGTCATTTCCCGGCCTGGACGGAGGGTCCCAGCCTTCGGCGCTCCCTCGGACTGGTCCTGGGGCAGGGCAGGTCTGTCAGCACCCTCGCACCCCTCACCTTCCACAGACCTGCTGACGGAGGCTGGGGTGCCTGCAGGTAGGGTCCTGCTCGCCCCCGAGACCGTGGGAAAGCACGCTCCCCGCCCCCCAACATCTGGAGGCAGCCTTTCTAGGGGGCCAGCCAGCTCTGCACGGAGAGGGCACTAAGCCTCCTAATGAAGTTAGGTGCTCGTGGGAAACAGCACAATTAAACCCAGAGAACAATGGAGGAAGATTAAGCCCAGGAGGGGAGGACGCTTCTCCGTTGGCGGAGAGGAAATACAATTAGGGGAGGTTATTAAAAACACCTACACCGGGACCGGAACGACTCCTCACGCGCCCAATGCAGCGCCCGCTCCGATCGCAGCGGCGCGATTTCACTTCCGTTATTTCCAAATGGAATTAGAGAGCCGAGCGCCGGGGCCTCCCAGGAGGCCGGGTTCCACCTCGAAGTGGAGGGAAAGGCACTGAGTCTGGAGCCGCCCGGAAATGATGGCTGAACTGCATGACTTCCCTCGGGGCGAGGGGGAAGCTGGCGATGCTGTGATCGGTGAATCTGTCCCGGCACCGGCGTGTGCGTGAACTTCACAGAAGGGCTCACGGGGCAGAAACCACTTCTCAGGACATGGACAGGAAAGTTCTGTGACTGTGGTCAGGACAGGCACAGAGACGACCTGGCACACGCAATAAACTCTGTGGGCATAGTGTGGACCTACTGTGCGTTTATCGATGTGTGAAGGCTGCCCTCGGGATCTGGTCCTGGGAGAAACACCACGGAGTGGAGAAAAGCTTCTCTCTTCGAGTCAGACGGTCTTCAGTCCCATGTGGCCAGGGGGGCGTCAAACATCGTCCCACACCTCAGTCTGCTCCTCCGTGAAATGGGGGTCAGAGAGCCACCTTTTAGGAGGTTATGGGGAGGAGATAAGGGGGTGTTAGCGCTGCCCAGCACTCGGGAGACGCCCAGAGTGAGCTTTCTATAAATAGTAAAAGGAAAAGTCCAGCAGAAACCGGTTTAGTTCCATGAAGAGAGAGTCGGTCTGCGGACTGAAAGGTCCCAGATTGGATTCTGGTCAAGGGCATGTGCCTTGGTTGTGAGCACATCCCCGGTGGGGGGGTGCGCAGGAGGCAGCTGATTGATGATTCTCTCTCATCGATATTTCTGGCTCTCTATCCCTCTCCCTTCCTCTCTGTAAAAAAATCAATAAAATATATTTTAAAAAGAAAAGTCCACACACCGCTCCTGCTGTGTGCCATGTCTTTTGTACGTGTGTTGTGCATGTGACCTGATTTAGCTCCATGGATGCCTTGTGAGGAGGTATTAGTGATGCAGCCTCCGTGTCATAGAAAAGGCGATGGAGGCACAGAGGGTTCGGCAAAGCCCCCCAACAGCAAGTGGCCAAGCCCGGACTCCCAGCCCTAACCCCCACGGATGACAGACAAGAGATCACTGTTGGCAGCTGGACAGTGGTCTCTAGGAGCAAGGGAACGGATACATTTCAAAAAGCCAAGCCCTGCCCGTCCTGGCACCTGAAGGTGGTGGGTTCCATTCCCGGCCAGGGCACAGGCCCGGGTTTTGGGTCTGATCCTCGGTTGGTCCAGGTGCACATGACAGCCAACTGATGGATGTTTCTCTCTCACATTGACCCCTCTCTCTCTCTCTCACACACACACACACATACACACACACACACACACACACACACTCAGGGCTGACTCGGGGACCAGCATAGATGTATCACGCAGGAGGGAATAAGAGGACTCCTGCTTACTGAGTGTTGAGTGGACCTCAAGGCAGATTCCGAACCACTCATGACGGACCCACGAGGGAAGCCGTGAGCGATGAAGCGGCCTCTGTGGCTCAAAGGACACGTGCCCAGAGCCACCAGCCAGGGCGTGGGACGCTTTCACCCCCACGACCTCCTGGCAGGTAGGAACCCGATGGCGTTACCAAAGAGCTGCTTTACTCCGTCGCACCGTTTCAAGGCTCTGCTCTCACCTCCTCTCTGCTCCTTTCATCTTTCTGGGCCTACTGTCTTCCTTTCATCATCTTCTTGGAAGCCTACTGGGTACATGTCACCTTCTGCCTCTCCTCCACCTTCAAAACCTTCACATGACTCCTCCATCTGTCGCTCACGTTTCCCTGCTGTGATCACGTGTGTGTCATCTATGTCCCCTGGCTCTGGCCTGCCCATCACAGCACCCCAAACTCCGTCCTGCCCAGCCACCTCGGCTCATCCATCCTCCCCTCTCCTCCTGCCAGGAGCCATTTTCTTATTCTCCCCGGAGCCACGATGGTGGCAACTAAAGACACACGGGCCAGACGGAGGATATCCGTGCCCTGGGCAGTGAGAGCAGGCACCCCTGGTCCTCCCCGCGGGGACAGGCCGCCTCCCTCCGGGCCTGACCCCGTCCGGGGTGCACCCAGCGTGCTGGGAACTGCCCTGCCCTCGGCCTCCGCGGCTCCTCTCTGCGTGCTCTCCGCTGCTCTCTGCCGAGGCCTGTTCCCACACTTCAGCCTCTCCCCCTTCGGCTGAAGCATCTCTGAAAGAAAACGGCTCTTGGGCGGAAAGCCATGACATCGGATCCTAACAACCTGCTGGGAGTCGGGTTGCTGCGGTTTGCACGTCTCTCCCGTCTGGAGGGAAGGCTGCCCGGGTGGGATGGGAGCCGCTCCAGACTTTGTAAGCCAGAGGAGCGGTTTTGAGGGATGGCAGGGAGGGTAGGAACGTGTGTTTGCCAGAACCTTCCATGGCTGGGCTCTGTGGGGGGTCCCATCACATGGGAGAGGAGAGAGGGCCCTCAGCCAGCAGACACATAAGTGACCCAGACTATGGCCTCTGCAGGACTCCCTTCCTCCCCCGTTATTTCCCCACCCCCCACCCCCAGGCAGCCACTCTCCCCAAACCCAGAGCCTTGGTCTCCTCCAGTGTCATCGCCAGGATCTCCTGAGACGCAGATAAGCCCTCCGCACAGGGAGAAGGAAAGTACAAATGATGACTCTCCTGACTCCGGGACTTTCCCCTCTGTGTCCCTGCTGTCCCCCCAGTAAGGCCTGGTTCCCCAAGGACAGGAAATGCTGACGGGCTAGGTCAGGTCAGGACAAATCCCCACCTCCCCCAGGAGGGGGCGTACTTTCTCGTTGGCCCCAGTGACAACTTGGCCTCCCGGGGAAAAACACAGAAAACTACACCCAACGCAGGTCGCGCAATCCGCCACCGTGGACGCCACAATTCACACGGTCCCGCTGCTCTGACTCCGGAAAAAGGAAATTCACTCTGTTTTTGAAAAAGTTGTGGCCAGTGCCATGGGCGAGGGCAGCAAGCAAGTCGTTCTCAGTGGGAGGAGGGAGGAGAGGCTGTTGAGCTGGGGACATGCAAATATGACTAATCTCTGCCTTCCCCATAATGGACAATTTATGAAAACCTTGGGGGCGATAATCAAGTTGATTTCGCTAAAAATGTAATATTTCATCTTACCCCCTCTCCCCTCTCCCTCCTCCCCCTACTTCGCTTATCATTTCCCTTGTCTTGACTAGAATTGGTTCAAGACTGAGCTGAACTTGTTTAGACAAGTTCTACTATATAATATAATAAAATTTAAAAAATTAAAAAAAAAAAAAAGAGGAAGGTGCAGTACATAGAATCTCCAAGGCCAGGGACATTCTGTTCCCAGCCTTTGGTTTGCATTTGAATGTGCTTTACATTTTGAAGACAAGCTCTAGCTTGTAAATCGAACGGGGAAATCATCTGAAGTCTGAGCCACCCGTCGCTTGTTATGTAATTGGAGAAATTCCTGGCGAGCAGAAACCTTCAGCTGAAAGCCAGGAAGGTCTGCTGGTCTTAAACAACACTGACACGGATCTGTTCCTTCTATATCTGGGTGGCTGGCGGTTCCTGCCGCGTGCACCTTGCCAACTCGGGTGCCTCACAGATAATCGTGCTGGTGGGAAAGGGAGAGAGATTCTTGGGCAAGAATGTCACATATTTTCAGTGCTGACGTTTGGTGAAGCGGGTTTCCTTTCGTAAAGCACTACACTCGGAGTCTTAAATTTAGAGCGATGACATATTGTCTCCAGAATCAGTCATCGTTAGCAGCGCCCAGAATCATTCTGAGAACTGCCTGTGCCTTAAGAGCGTTATGATAATACTACCCCATAAACAGCCCCTGTTCTGGTAAACACACATCTCATTCCCTTCGAGCTAGAAAACCCCAGCCCAGTCATGGAAATAAGTGCTTTTTCACGGCTTTTGTGAACAAAACCACTTTCCCAGCGACACCTTCCTCCTGCCAGCAAGCCCTTGTGGAGGGAACATCTTGTGAGTGGATGAGGACTTTAAAAAAATTACATCTATGTATTATTTCAGAGAGAAAGGGAGAGGGAGAGGGAGATAGAAATGATGAGAGATTGGCTGACTCCTGCATGCCCTCTACTGAGAATCGAGCCCACATCCTGGGCCTGTGCCCTGACCAGGAATCGAACTGTGACCTCCGGGTTCATAGATGGACACTCAACCACTGAGCCACCCCAGCCATCTCAGCGTCCGAAGGAGGGAGGGTCTCCAGCACCCTCAACTCCACCACCATCACCTCCCCCTCCAGCTGCTTCTTTCTCTCACACGGCGTCCTCCCAACAACATTGCTACTTGACTCGTGTGCTGTCTTTCTCTCCTCAAAAGATCAGGAGCTCCGAGAAAAATCTGCATGGGGTTTTCTTGCAAGTGGGACCCTAAGAGAGACATTATAACAGACGCCATGAGAACGGCCTGTGTGTGAGGGCAGCCCATGGCCTTTGTAGGACAAGGGACTCTTTCTGTTTTGTTCACTCTGTTTCCCCAGCTTCTGACAATATTAGGTGCTCTATAAGGGTTTGTGCGGCCACTTCATTCACCTAGAATTATAATGACAAAAGGCACTGTGAGTCCATTTGCAATGTTAAAAGATTTCGTCTTTCATTAGAGGCAATAAATGCATGCAAGGTGGTGTAACTCCCTCGGGTACCATGCCATCATGGTTAGGGTTCCTGAACCCCTAGGAGTGACTCTGAGGACCATGGGTGGAGATCCTCTGACAGAAGGGGCAAGTGCTAAATTGTAATGCTACAGACTTGATCCTCTTACCAGGTGTGTACCCTGAGCGAACCCACTTCAGCTCCCCGAGTCCTGGCTCTCCCTTGTGGCGAATGGACATCACACTAGTGTATCTACCTACCCAACCAGGTTGAAGAGAATGAAAGCGATTCTTTGCAAACAGATCTTGTAGGCTACGCTCACATATCGCTGTTTCCGTGGAAGTCTGTTACAATGGCCTGTAGGCCTTGGGCCCGAGGTCACGGCCAGGCCTCTGCATCCCACTGCCCACACCTTAGTCGCCTCCATCCCCATGGTCTGCCGTCACCAATGTAGCAGCAGGAGCACGCTGGGCTCTGTAGACCATCCCACACGCAAGGAAACCCCGTGTAGACTTGCCTCGGATGCAGACTTCCCGCCTGCCACCGGGGCGGTGTGTTGGATTCACATTATGTGTGTCCAGTGACTCAGAAAATGCACACCTTGTGTCTCAGCCCCAACAGCTGTGACCAGTTCTCAGCATCCTTTAGCGCACCACAGGCTGTCTCAGAGTAACACTGCCTTTCTCTAAGCCGGGCCAGGTTAACGCATGCGGGGAACATCTCATCTCTAGCCTTTCTTTCTGTTCAGTGCGAGGGAAAAGTGTTGTGTGAAGATGGGGATCACAGGACTGGCTGTTCTCCCCATCTCGACTGTTTTCTCAGGGGCTGGTCTTCATGAGCCCATTGTCTGTGCTCGCTGACAACGGCCACTCTCTCCACGGCCGGTGTCACTGTGGGGTGACACCATCATGGACTCTTTCTTGATTATGAGATAACATCTCTCTTCATGATCCTCTGACAAGTTCATGAATAAATGTGAGAAGCATGGGCTTCAGGAGCTCCTACAAAAGAGGAACCGTCCCACCAGCCACGGAAGTCACCCGTCTCCTCTCACAGCTGCAGCTTCAGCACATTCCTTCAGAGGGGGGAAAGGCGGTAGGAAGTTTCTAGAAGTTGACATGCCCAACATTTCTTCAAACCTCTTACATTCACCTGTGTGGGCACGGAACCCTTGCCCTGCCTCAGCCCAAACGGAGACTCCTCTACCGCAGTGCCAGCGTGTGTGCCGGTGAAGATGGACGTGTCTATAAAGCAAAGCAACTTTGAAAGGCCAAACAAGAGAAATGTTGCCCATAATCCCTCCGTCGTGAAGAAACCAACAGTAATACTTGGGTATCTTTCTTATCTGCCTGCCAATATGTATGTTTTCCTTATAAATTTCACAGGTGACAGCTGAATTTTCAAATGTCCATGCCTTCAATGGCTCCTGGGACGATTTCTCATCAACTAGGTACTAGTTGCATTCCCTTGTGTGTGCCCCATGCCCATTCCGACAGCCTCTGCATCACTTCTGTAATAGACCTGGGAGAGAATCTTTGGATAAGACAAGGATTTCTCTATCATTATGTGAAGTGAAACCGTGCATCCATTGTTTTGACCAGCCTGGACCTCCCACCATTTGGTGGAACTAGAGTCCCCAGTCCCCTCCCCTTTTGAGATGTGGGTCGTGGAAAATCTTCTCTCCCCCCACCCTCCCTTCAGTCTCTCTCTCTCTCTCTCTCTCTCTCTCTCTCTCTGGCTCTCACACTGTGTTGTTGCTCTCTTTAGTGTTTGTTCTCTCAACACCTATTTATGGCGCTCAACGTGGCAGGCGCAGCCCCGAGTGCTGGGAATGCAGGAAGCTGTGCCCGAGCGGGCTGTATGGTCTGGAGGGCGCACGCACACGCAGTATGATAGCCACGGATGTGCACTGTAGCCTGATGTCCAGGCTGCTCTGAAGAAAAACAAGGCAGAATAAAGGGTGCAGATTGACCAGGAAAGGAGGAGGGGAGATGGGAGGGTTATCCTGAGCAGAACTATATATCCCTGCCTTATGCTATGGCCAGAAGCACCAGCTTGACTGTCCTTTCTTCCTGACGCTCTACCCACACATAAACACATACACACACACACACACACACACACACACACACACACACACAAGCAGACGCACACACACCAGCAACCCTCTGACAACAGTGACAATGTTTGCCTCGTTTTTGAGGCCTAGCACAGCATCGATGTATTACTGACATAATTTTGTTGAGTCAAAGAGAATCTTTTCAGGATGTCTGTATTAATTTAATGCAAGCAAGCAGGAATTTCTAGAAGTTTCTCGCATTGTCTGGAGGTGCCCCTGCCCTTTGGCCACCTCTGTCTACCCAGTCTTTCGTCTCTGGGGTCTTCACAAGAGCACTTCACACTCATCTGATGACATTTGCTGGATACGGCCCTCCAAGGTGACATTTCAAGATGGACCTGCTCCCGTCCCCCTTGGAGGATTTCACTCTGCTGGCTTGGTTGGGTTTCAGCTTTGCATGTAAGCACAGCTCCCACCCGCCATGCCAACAAGCTCCAGGTCTATGTCTCATTAGAAGGCAATCTTGTACTCCCACACACAGTCCCATGAGTGAGTCTGACTCCAATAACTCATCATTAGACACCGTGTTACCCACAGGAGGCCCCGGAGGCCAGGTAGGGAAAGGGGGGTGGGGGCTCACTTCTAAGAAAATGGGGCCCCTTTCATGATCCACAAGAAAACGCTAATTTGGCAAAAATAGGATTAGGAGCCTTTGTTTCCAACCTGCAAAAAAGCTCAGAGTTTTAGATGGGCCTCTGATTAGCCTATATAATAAGGAGGTGATATGCAAATTGACCCTCACACCCTCACAAGATGGCTGCCTACGACCAGGCCAGGAGGGGAGTTAGTGAGGGGAGACCAAATTACTGAAACAACTGAACAAGCAGGTTGTGTGGGGCGACCAGGCCGGCAGGGGGGTTAGTGAAGGACAACCAAACGGCTAAACAGCTGGCTATGTGGGGCGACCAGGCAGGGAGGAGGGGAGGGGGAGTAACAGTATCTATTTTCTGATAGTTTTTCAAGCACATCTTCCAATCCTTCTCTTTGGTCTTTCATTTCTGCTACCATGTTGTTATTTCCCCAAAGCTTGTTTGACTATTGTTGTTTTCAAGTTGTTGCTTTTTTTTTTTTTTATAGCATCCTATTATTTATTCATAGATGAAAAATCTTGTAATGTTTCTGAAGATGTTCATGATAGATATAGACCCTGTTTCCTCCAGATTTTAAAACATTTTAAGTTATAATTCATATACCATAAAACTTACCCTGTCAAAGCAGACAACCCAGTGGTGTGCAACCATCAATCTGCTTCCTGTCACTATAGATCTGTCTATTCTGGACCTTTCATATAATGAAAAGCATATAATAAGTGATCTTTTGTGACTGGCTTCTTTCATTTAGCATATGTTTTAAGCTTCATCATATGACAGCATGTGTTAGTGCTTTATTCCCTTTTTATGACTAAACTAGAGGCCCAGTGCACAAAACTGTGGGTGGGTGTGTATGTGTGTCCCTTAGCCCAGCCTGCAACCTCTCCAATCTGGGCCTAAACAGGCAGTCGGACATCCTTCTCATAATCCAGAACTGCTAGTTCCCAACCTCTCACCTGCCTGATCTCCCTAACTGCTTCTGCCTGCCAGCCTGATAACCCCTAACCACTTCCCTGCCAGCCTGATCAACGCTTAACTGCTCCCATGCCAGCACAATTGCCCCCAACTGCCCTCCCCTTCAGGCCTGGTCCCTCCCAACTGCCTTTTCTTGCTGGCCTAATCACCCACAACTGCCCTCCCCTGCAGGCCATCTTGTGGTGGCCATCTTGTGTCCACATGGGGGCAGCCATCTTTGATCACACGGGGGCGGCCATCTTGTGTGTTGGAGTGATAGTCAATTTGCATATTACTCTTTTATTCCATCATAAGGCTATGCCACATTATATTTATCTATGAATCATCTGATGAACATTTGGATTATTTCTACTTTGAGCTATCATGAATAATGCTGCTATGAATATTCATGTATCAGCTTTGTGTGGATACATGGTTTCATTTCTCTTGGGTATAGAAGAGAGAATTCTAGAATCAGAATTGCTGGTTTAGGAATCACCAGAATGTTTCCCAAAGCAGCTGCACCATTTTAAATTCTCATCAGTAGTGTGAGAGGGTCCTGAAATTGCCACATCCTCTCCATCACATGTTATCTGCCCTCATTGTAGCCATCCCAGTAGGTGTGAAGTGGTATCTCAATGGATTATTTTTTTAATGTTTTAATATATAGAGAGTAAAATGTACCATTTTAACCAATTTCCAAGGTAAAGTTCAGTGGTATTAAGTACATTTGCATTGTTGTGCAACCGTCATCACCATCTCTCTCCAGAACTTCCCATTTTCTCACACTGAAACTCTGTCCCCACTAAACACTACCTCCCCATCCTCCTTTCCCAGCCCCTAGTAACCTCCATTCTGTTCTCGGTCTCTATGAATTTGACTGTTCTAAGAATCTCCTATAAAAGGAATCATGCAATGTTTGTTCTTTTGTGTCTGGCTTAGCATAGGGTGTTCAAGCCTCGTTGATGTTATAGCACCTGTCTGAATTTCATTCCTTTTTAAGGCTGAATAATATTCCATGGTATGCATTTACCACATCTTGTTGAACCATTCATCCTTTGATAGACATTTGGGTTGTGTTTACCTTTTGGATACTGTAAGTAGGGCTGTTATGAATGTGGGTGTATAATAAGGGTTTTTAAAGAAATATGTTCTTATTGATTTCAGAGAGAGGAAGTGAGAGAAAGAGAGATAGAAACATTAATGGTGAGCGAGAATCATTGATCGGCTGCCTCCTGCACGCTCCTTACTGGGGACTGAGCCCAAAATATTGGTCCAAACCATCACCTCAAAATATTGGTCACACAGCATCACTCTCAATGGGTGGGGCAACCTGGTCCTGCAGCCAATCAGGTGCCGCCATAAGACCCACCCAGGGACTCAGTTTTCCCACTTGCAGGGTCTCCTCCTGCCTGTTCCCAGTCCACCTGGTGCACTCAGCACCCACGAAGGATTTTACATTTTTGCAGGCGTCCCTGAGGGAGCACAGGAAGAGCTGGTGAAAACTGTCCCAGCCTGCACACCACCTGGTCCATTGGCTGGCATCAAAGAAGCTGCGATCCTTGGTGGAGGGTGCGGCTGAAAATGGCTATGTCCTCGGTGACCTTGCAGCACCTTCGTCTCAGATACCAGCTCGGCTCAAATCCAGTAGCGAAATCACCTTTCATCGATTTAAGTTCGGAACAGGGTAATGCCGATTCCAACACTTAAACTCTGTGACAGCGCCTGCAGTCTGAGCAGAAGCGCCCGTCTCCACCTGCACCCCGCCTTTCTCCTCAGTCAGACGCCCCAGAAGGAGCTGTGTTAAGCACAGGTGCACACGCCGGGCGGGACGCTCCCCACTGCCGTGGGCACAGGCCCGAGCACCGCTGTGTCGCCCCGCGTTCTCGTAAAGCTACCGTGTGGACGCCGTGCTTTCCCACTCACCGGCATGTCACGGCCCCTTTCCACACCAGCCACCGGGGAGTGAGCTCAGGGGTCCCTGCCTGTGGGCCATTACCCACCGACAATGTGCCCGGGGACACCCGCCGGGACCCCCCAGCAACACAATCCCTTGGCCCATGTCCATCGGCCCATAAGTTTTAAGGAGATCGAGAGAAGTAGCCGACCCATCCGCCAGTCTTAAAGCGAAGGCTCGTCACTGTGGGTGTGTGAGTCTCTGTTCCCCCGACAGGGACAGTGGTCGCCAGGGAGCCCCCAAAGGTCAGGGGCTACAAAGGCCAGAAAGGCTGTCAGTGACGAAGGGACGTGAAGGGTTGAGGAAATGATGCATTTTTCTCTCGTCAGGGAGGAAATAGACGCTTATAAAATGCAAGGTGGCTGATGGGTAGCTTAATTCCTGAATCTAAAGCATTCTGGACGTAAATCACAAAGAAAAGGAAAACACCAAAAGAAAATAATTGACAAAGTAGATGGGTCCCGGGCACGGGGACTGTTTATGCGCCGCAGGTAGTCACCGGCTGAGGGCAGCCCGCAGTCTCAGCAACAGCTCCCCTAGGGCCTAGAAAACCCAGGCAGCAGACACAGTGCCAGCGATGATGACAAATCCATCCCTCAGGGAGGGCCGTGGCCACACGCGGCTGGCCAGGCCGAGCTCCAAGCCTCAGAGGTCTGGGGAGACTGACTCTAGTCCCCCCAACCCCCTCCTTCACCCCAGGTTGTCTGTCCTGCCCAGAAAGGCAGCTTTCCTCCCACACCACCCTCACCCCCACCCCCACCCCGGGCATAGCAGGGCCCTGACCAGCCTAACAGACATTCCCGGAGGGGTTCCTTCCAAAGAAGCTTCCAACTACCCTCCCTGCTCTCATTAGGAATGAGAAGACTGCCGGCCCCGATGTGGTGTTTAATCGACCATCCACTGAGCCATCAGTGCCTATGAATGACCGTCATTCCCCAGCCCCGACGTGCACAGGCCGGTCTGGCCGCATGCTCCGGGTGGGTGGTTGTAATGAGGCCTAATTGCAGGCAGCCACGTCCGAATGTGCGCCCCACACGGTGAGCAGAGAGCGTGGAATCCCGGGCATTCCCAGGGCTTGCCATGGGGTGACCATGCGTGCAAACCCTAACACAGCACATGCATTACTTTCCTGATAACCACGATGCCCACAGGGCTGTTTGTCAGGGTCACTGAGGACACGGCCTAGCAGCTGCCTGAGGCGCTCCGAGTTCACAGGTTTGCCCCCTTCGAGCACCACGTGGGCCTCTGCTGGCTCGGACTTCCTTTCCAGTTTGTAGGTCCAGATGTCTTCATCCCAAAGAGTGCCTCTGACATGGCCCCGTGGTTTTACACTAAAGGAGCACTGAGATAGGGGGACATGACCTTCCGTGCAAAGCCCCATGGCTCCCGCCAGCCTTTCCCTAGAAGTCGGCGTTTTTTTCGCTGACAACACTCAACTGTTTGACCCAGTGGAATTGCATCTGACTCTCCAATACCTCCGGTGCTGGACGTGGCTATTTTTTGCAAATTAGAAACGAGGACACTGAGCTTAGAAAGATCATCTGGCCGGCGTGAGGCCTCCGAGGGCTGTTCAGAGGCACCTGCTGGAGACGTAATGTGCAAGCCGCCGACTATCCTCCTTGTCCTGGAGATCTGGTTTCCTTGGCCCAGCGGTCGGCAAACTGCGGCTCTGGAGCCACATGTGGCCCTTTGGCCCGTTGAGTGTGGCTCTTCCACAAAATACCATTTGCAGGCGAGCACCTACAGTGCGATTGAAACTTCGTGGCCCATGCGCAGAAGTCAGTTTCTGGCTCTCCAGAGAAATTTCGATCGTTGCACTGTTGATATTGGGCTCTGTTGACTAATGAGTTTGCCGACCACTGCCTTGGCCCAAGCCAGCACGTGGTCACACAGCATCACTCTCCATGGGTGGGGCCACCCGGCCCAGCAGCCAATGAGGAGCCAGCATAGGAAACACCTGGGAACACAGCTCCCTCCATTTGCTCCCCTCCCCCGCACCCCCTTTCCCCCTCCTGTTGGCAGTGCATGGGACACACTCAGCGCCCCTGAAGGATTTGGCGTTTTGCAGGAAGCTCATTTTGCAGGGAGCACAGGAAGAGCTGATGAAAGCTGCCCCGGCCTGCGCGTTACCTGATGGGTTGGTTGACATCAAAGAAGCTGGAGGGTGTGTCTGGAAATGGTTTTGTCTGTGGTGTTCTTGCAGCACCTTGTCTCGGATATCACGTGATATCCGACGGGCTTTGGCGGGAGGGATTCCTATGTTTTGGGAACCTGTTCCTCGTGGGAACAGGCTGCTGAGGCTCCGCAGGCAGACGGAGACACTCAGTGGCCCCATGAGAGCTGGCCCTGGAGGGTAACAGAGCCGCATGGAATCAAATCATAACATTGCCAGCGCCTCCTCCTGCGCCTCACCTTTCACCTGCGCTGAGAGAGGTTCCTTTTGGCCAAGGCCTGAGGTTCAGAGGCTTGGAAAACGGAGGCTGCTTCCTGTCTGTGGCTAACTGTGAGCTGGTGGTAAGTAACCACCCAGCCCAGTGAGCTTGGAGGCGAGGTTAGGGTCACAGGCTTTGGTTTGTGTTTTTGTTTGTTTGTTTGTTTTTTGAAGGTACAAAATCAATTTTTTTTAATTTCTTTATTGATTAAGGCATCACATATTTGTCCTCAACCCCCCATTCCAATCCTTCCCTCCCTCATGCCCCCACCCCCCTATTGTCCTTGACCACTGGTTAGGCTCATATGTGTGCACACTAGTCCTTTGATTGATCTCTCCCTTTTATCCCCACCCTCCCTTTGAGGTCCAACAGTCTGACCCATGGCTCCTTATCTCTGGGTCTGTTCTTGTTCATCAGTCTATGTTGTTCACCATTTCCCCTAGATGAGTGAGATCATTTCCCCTAGATGAGCGAGATCATGTCCTACTGGAAATATACTTATAAGATCAAAAATGAGACAATCAATAATCGTTATGCTGAAAGGCATATGAATCAGTCTGTAGAGAGTTTCTTTCTGGGCCACCAGTTCTTTTGAGACCCAATTTCAATGTCAAACAGTTCCTTATGTGTACATGTCAGCCATGATATTTCAGTTCTGGATGGTGGGCAAATGGTGGTAATGCAGGTCCAACCCTCTCTGGTTTGGTCCTGGGCAACCTGCAGTGACACACAGCTGCTGACTGCTAGTATGGCAAGGTGTCATCAGCGACTTCCATCTCTGGACTGCTTCTCTTCTGTCTTCAGGTTAGGGTCACAGCTTTGAAAGCAGGCCCGCCTCCATTAGCCGCTGTGTGACTTCAGGCCTGTTACCTAACCTCTCTGAGCCTCTGGTTTCCACGTCTATAAAATTGGACAGTCATGCTTAAACTATTGGGTCATCGTGGGGTTTAAATGAACTAATGGAACTAAAGTGCCTTACCCCTAATAATTACCAATAGATGTTATTAGAGTGTTTTATTAGAATATTTCTCCTAACATTAGAACTGTGATAATATTGTATAACAAACCAAAGTAACCACAATTCTCAAATATTCTGTGATGAACTGACCCCTTGCAGAAGTAGTGGCACTCAAAGCCCTCGGCACTGAGCACCAGTCCTGACCATAGGCTGGTGGGTCAGCGTCAATACCGTTTTCATGCACAGCCAGGGACTGAGACCTCTGAAAACACAGTGCAAAGACGATGCCAACTAATGACTCAGCAAAACGTCCAATCCCACCCAGGACGTGGGGTCTCTCGCCCGAAAGAGGGTGACTGGGTTGTTCCCTGTGCGGGGAGGCCCGGCGCTGCATTACAACCCGAAATCCATTCATGAGAAGCCAGGAAGCGCACTGCCATCATTTTCATTTTATTTTCCAAGATGGCGTTCCAGTGGTCACACTTTCCCCGCACTGGGTCTATGAAATCGTGTTCCCCATCTTGAGTACATTCACTTTGTGTGGGCTTTATTCAGTAAAAAATAAAATAAAATAAAATTCTCCAGGGAAAGAGGTCCCTGAGTATATAACTTACAGATGTATGCTCATAGAATAAAGAAGAAATGACTTCACAGATGGTAGTCCATCAAAATGAACTCTGGCCAAAACCGGTTTGGCTCAGTGGATAAAGCGTCAGTCTGCGGACTGAAAGGTCCCAGGTTCGATTCCAGTGAAGGGCATGTACCTTGGTTGTGGGCACATCCCCAGTAGGGGGTATGCAAGAGGCAGCTCATTGATGTTTCTCTCTCATCGATGTTTCTAGCTCTCTATCCTTCTACCTTCCTCTCTGTAAAAAAACAGTAAAATATATTTTAATAAAATGAACTCTGTTTAGGCACAAATGGACAAACACCTACTGGAGAGGATTACGTTGCCTGTGTGCAGCCAGTGAGTGGGATGGGCAGACCAGGCAGAGAATTCTGTGGAGTATGGGCGGTTTCAGCCTCAGTTTCTCCTCCTCAGTTGTGGAGTCTCCCTCACTGGCATCGCTATGCTCCATAACACCAGCCCCCTCCTCCCCGCCCACTTCCAATGTGTGCTGTTCTGTGCTCCCCGCCCAGCAGCGCCTCTGTCAACATCTGGGCCGTGGCTCCCAGCATGCACCGGGCCTCTGGCTGAATGAGTCATCCCGTCGCCAGGCTCCTGAGCCAGTTGGCTCCCCCGGCCCACAGCCCTCCAGACCTCCTGGTACGAACATGACTCATGCGCCCACACCATCACAACAATCACATGAGTCACGTGCTTGCAAAAGCTAAAAGCATGTCTTTTGCGTACATGGAACCGTGCAGTTTACAAGTTGCTGGGATTTAACTTTTATTGGGGAAGGAGTGGGCTGGAAGTAAACGCCACATACCTTTCGAAGTGGGTCGTAGCGAGAGCCCACACGGCGCTCCATCTGTGTGACTCCGTGGCTGGGCTCCATCTATTTGTTGATATAAATAGATGAGCTTTTAAGCAAAGACAGATGTCCCAGGCCAGCATGTTACGAAAACACACAAAACAGTTAAGTTCAAAGTCATTGTGGCTTTCATTTCTTCCCCAGGAGGCGACTCTTCGCGGGCTGGGAGAGCAGGAGCACAAGGGGGAGCATTTGTCTGAAAACGGGTTTGGCTCAGTGGATAGAGCGTCGGCCTACAGACTGGAGGGTCCCAGGTTCGATTCCAGTCAAGGACATGTACCTTGGTTGTGGGCACCTCCCCAATGGGGGGTGTGCAGGAGGCTGCTGATCAATGTTTTTCTCTCACCGATATTCCTAGCTCTCTGTCCCTCTCCCTTCCTCTCTGTAAAAAATCAATTTTATATATATAATTGAGGGGCGCATTTCGTTTCCAGGAAGAAGGTACACAGTGCCCTGGGAAGCAGGTGTGTGAACAACAGCGTCAAAGAGAGCGCCCACTTGCCTGTGTCGGGATACGGCCTCCACGCATACATTCTCATGGTATTCATTGATTTACTGAAGAACATTCCAGAACACTCTGGTACTCAGCCTGCCTCCAAATGTTTTTCAGAGAGTAACACGTGGGAGGCGCTGGGAAACAAGTCCCTGGGATCTGGGGGTTGGCCATGCTGACATCAGCGGGAGCAGCAGTGAGGAGCCAGCAGGCTCTGGAGTGAGAGGGGCCGTGGGACCACGGTCCTGGAGGCGGAACAGGCCTGCCCCTCATGCTCTTCCAATGCAAGGACCCAAGACCAGGAAGATGCTCAACACACGTGCATTTCAGTGAGGCATTTCAGCGAGATGGCCAAGAAGCCTCCAACCAGGCAGAGGCCTTTTATAGACAGCAATGGGCATTCTACTGCACGGGAGGTGCTAGGCAGCATTCACAGACATTCCCTCACCGCCAAATGCAAGAGTGAAGGATCCCAGCCTCCAAAGGATGCGGAGAAGGCAGAAATGCATCGCTGACCACACTCCCTTTCTATGGTAAAAACGCTACCACACTCCTTCCAGGAGGCCGGGCAAACACCCCTGTCCCAGACCACGCTCTCCCCGGTAGGAGGCTAGGCCCCCAGAGGTCACATTGGGGAAGAGAAAGAGAAGCAGGGTGAGAGAGATTCAGGCATGCTCATCCCAGACCCAATTCCCTTTCGATTCCGAGAGCAAAAGAAAGCTGAAAGGGCTGTTCCGTTCATTCCCTGAATCTAAGCGCAGCTGCCGGCTGGATTGGGGGTGAGGGGAGGGGGGAGGGGGGTGTGTGCCCTGCTCCTCAGGCTGCCTGGAAGATACCCCAGACCCATGAGCATTCACAGTGCACCCTTATATGATAATTCAGGGACTCAAAACTCGGGGACTAGGAATTTCTTTCTGAGCTCCCGCCCAAGCCCACTGGCAGGCCACACCTGCTCCCCATTCATTCTCTTCCATGTCGCTCACGGTTCCCACTCCGTGTGGTTTCATTTATTTGGTGCGATTACTTGGCTACTGGCATCGGATGAATTTCTCCTTGCTCGTGGCTCTTTAGGTAAAATAGTGCATTGCTCTTAAATGCATCTGGTTCAACCATGGCTGGGGCTCCGTCTCTGCCCTCACAAAGGGAAGGTGGAAACATAGACAAGCGAACAGGATCTTAGGCTTGCGGCGAGTGAGAAGGGCCTGTGGCCCAGGCAGAGGCGGCCTGCAGGCCTTCCCTGGTGCTGAACACTTGGAAGAGCCAAGAGAAGGGTTAGGATATTATGAGAGAATTCTGGAAGCTAATATAGTCAGTTTGGTTGGGGTGGAAACTTCCGCTGGGGAATAGAGAGGAAGAGGGGTCAAGAAGAAGAAGAGTGAGACCTCGTCTTGGAGAGTTTGGTAGGCAAACGAACCCCCAAGTCTGCAGCCTCCTAGTCTGAACCCCAAGCCTGCAGATGTTACCTCACCTGGCAAAGGGCACTTTGCGGATGTGATCTAGTTAAGGACCCCGAGGTGGGGAGATTATTCCAGATTATCCAGGGGGACCCTAAATAAAACCACAAGAATCTTCTGACTCAGAGAAAGTACCATCCTGACGGAAGCTGAGGTCGGGGGGAGAGGTCTCAGGATGCTACCCCTGATGCGATAACTTGAAGACGGAGGCCGGGCCATTATCCGAGGCATGAGGTGGCCCATTGCGCCTGGAGGAGGCCAAGAGACGGATTCTCCGCTAGCGCCTCCGCCAGGAATGCAGCCGGGCTCACCTGGACGTGAGGACACCCGGCCTCCAGACCTGCCAGAGAACAAGCCTGTGCTCTCCCCCGGCGCTCCATGTGTGGCCGTTTGTGAGGGCAGCCACGGGACACCGGCACAGAGCACCTCCCCGCAGAGGCCGGCGAGACTTTCGCCTGAAACCATCCGAGTCTCGGACTCAGAAGGCCTTTGAGCAGAGGCATGACGTCACTCATCCCACACGTGTGCACGGCGAGAGCTACAGGTTAGCATCACACCAACAGGTCCTGGCCCGCCTGGTCCCCGGCACCTCGGCACGGAGAACAGTGCCTGCCACTCACATGAAACCTAGCTCAGTGTTTTCGGGGAGAATGAGCTCGTGGGTAGAAGATGCTACCATCTCTGGAGCCGCAGTCTCCATCCCCTCTCGCCTGCTCAATTCCAGCACCCACCTCACCGGCCTCTGGTCCGCTGCCATGTCCATGCTCCAAAGCCCTGGCTGTGTCCCTTTCCTCCAAATAAAACCCTAATTCCTGCAAACATTTAAATCCTCCGTGACGTGGCCTGGGATTACCTTCGGGAGCAGAGACTGCCTACACCCACAGTTTCCTGTCTACGCTGATGTGGCTTCACTCTCCGGCCGCCTTCCGCTGCCGGCTGGGCCGTCCCCTGCTCCATGTTGGCTTTGCTATTCCCCGAAACCCTTGTCCGGGAAAATAGAAGGTACTGACTTGGTTGCTCATTACTGGATCTTCTCAGAAAAGTCCACTGAGATAAACAGCCAAGGATCCTACTATGCAGTAAATAGTATCAAGGATTGTTGTAAGATACGTACACATATGATACCTTAATTAAAAAAAAAATGAAAACAAGAAAAAGGATTGTTTCTTCTCCAAGACTCTTTGGAGAATCTGCCTAAAACCCTTCCCCTTGCCATGGGCACTTACCCCATGACCCTCCCCATTCCTAATGGAGCTTCCTCCCACATGGAAAGAGCCTCCAAACCCCAATACCTTAGTAACCGCCCTACACACAAAAGCGCTGCTTGAACTCTGTCTTCTGTCAAGATTATTTGCAAATAATAGGACAGGAACTCAAAGGGCACTTGCTGGGGACAGGGGGAGAGGGGTGATGGTGTGTCCATTAGGCATAAAGGTTACTGCTTTCCGCTTATAATGTTGGGGGCGGGTGTGCAAGTGTTGGCAAGCCCCGATGGGGAAAGAAAAGGACGATGATATCAAAATTGTTCCGTGAAATGTGTACCAACTATCTCGATTCTTTGATTGTTGGATCCGGAATATATGCAAATTCCACTACGTTTGAAAGCAATCTGTGAGCCTGATTTTCTCAATTCATCAGAATTCAGAATGCTCGAATAGGCACAATAGATTAAATTAGCACCTCATAGCCAACGCATTTTGAAAACAATGTCATTCTTTTAAAAATCTAGTCTACATTCAAAAAATATTTGGGATGTGATGTGGTGCATTTGAATACACTCGATACCACGCCTTGTGGTGCCTCTGGAAGTGGGAGGGCCGTGGGTAACGGGGCAGGAAGGATGCCGGCGGGGCAGACAGAGTCCTCCGAGGTGGCTGGTCACTTAGTCACCGCACACTTATCGCATGCTGTGGTTCCTGTCATCGTTTTTGTAATGGAGGTGAAATTGACCTAACCTACAATTAGCCGTTTTAAAGCGTACAATTCGGCGGCACTTAGCACATTCACACATTGTGCGGCCGCACCTCTGTCCAGTTTCCAGGCTTGTTCTCACCCCTGGAGAGCACCCCGTCCCCATCAAACAGCCACGCCGGCACCCCTAACCCCTGGGAGCCACGCCTCCGCTTTCTGTCTCTATGGAGCTGCCTCTTGTAGACATTTCATGCGAACGGGATCATACAATGTGTGACCTTCTGTGTCTGGCTTCTTTTTTTTATGAATATTTTCATCACCTCAAAAGAAACCCTGTTGCCATTCGCCATCACCCAGTTCCCTTTCAAGCCTCCGGCCCTAAGTGACCCCTAGTCCCCCCTCTGGATCTAGAGGCTTGATTTCCAACAAGAGAACCCCACACCACGTGGCCCGGTGCAGCCAGCGTCTTCCACGCAGCAGAGTGCCCTAAGGTTCACCCCCTTCATGGCCCAGGTTGGCCTGTGGTGTGGACACGTCTCAGGGTGCTCATCCGTTCGTCTGCTGATGGGCACTGGGCTGCTCCCGCCTCTGTCTGCGATGAACGATGCGCTGTGAGCACTCGTGGGCAGTCTCTGGGGACACATACATTCTCATTTCTCTCGGGGATAGACCCAGGAGTGGAATTGCCGGTTAATGTGGTGACTCCATGCTTGACTTTGGGAGGAATAATCCTTTTCGTCTTCACGATAGTCAACTGCGGGGCTGGAAATAGTTCCGATCACGTGCCCACGGTGACCCCAGGAGGAGGTAGAGCCTCTTCTGTGAGTGCCACATGTTCAGCCGCCCGGGTGATTTCAACCACCATTTCCGGTTGTTTCTTAACCTGGAAGGTGGTCTGGTGCTTCTCCAGTCGCTGTTAACCAAGCATCAGGTTCTACTTAAACCCAACTAGTTTTTCAGGCATGCCTCCCAGGTATTGCGGGTTCAGCTCCAGACCACAGCAATAAAGCGAATCCTGTAATAATGCCAGTAGCCAATGAATATTCTGGTTCCCCCGCGCACATTAAGTGCTACGTTTACAGTGTACTGTAGTTTATTAAGTGCAGTAACATTATATCTAAAAGCACAATGTACATACCTAAGTTTAAAAAAAAAAATGTTGCTGAAACCGGTTTGGCTCAGTGCCATAGCATCGGTCTGTGGACTGAAAGTCTCAGGTTCGATTCCGGTCAGGGGCATGTACATTGGTTGCGGGCACATCCCCGATGGGGGGTGTGCAGGAGGCAGCTGATCAATGTTTCTCTCTCATTGACGTTTCTAGCTCTCTATCCCTCTCTCCTCCTCTCTGTAAAAAAATCAATAAAACATATTTTTAAAAATTTAAAAAATGCTAACCATCATCTGAGCCCTCAGCTAGCGAGTGGCAACCATTTTGCTGGTGGAGGGTCTTACCTTGAATCTGTACGAAATTGCAATGTCTGTGAAGCGCAGTGAAGCAAAGCGCAATAGAAGGAGGGCTGCCTGTACGTACAGAACTGCAGAGGCCTTTGGAGAGGGAAGGAGCACGTCTCACTGAGAGTGTTTGCTCTCACCTGACTGAGCAAACCTTGCCCGATCTCACTTTATCCTAAAGCGTCAAAGTCAATTATTTTAGATATGGTGTAGCCAATGGCACTGCTTCTGTTTCCAACACAGACTGTGCCAACACACTGTGTATGTGGCCTAGTGTACAGAGGGAGGGAGATAGATGATAGATAGATAGATAGATAGATAGATAGATAGATAGATAGATGAGAGAGAGAGATGATAGATAGATAGATAGATGATAGATAGATAGATAGATAGATAATAGAGATAGATAGATAGATAGATAGATAGATAGATAGATAGATGATAGATAGATAGATAGATAGATAGATAAATGAATAGATAGATAGATGAATAGATAAATAGATAGATAGGTAGATAGATAGATAGATGATAGATATAGATAGATAAATAGATGATAGAGATAAATAGAGATAGATAGATAGATAGATAGATAGATAGATAGATAGATAGATAGATAGATAGATAGATCCATCCAGCATCAGGTGGTTACTGACCCTCACAGCATCATTGCCGTATATGCTATGATCCCCTTGTTACAGCTGAGGCCCAGAGAGGGTCAGCACCTAGCCCAAGGTCACACAGCTAGAGAATGGCAGAGCCAAGACCTAACCCATGCCAGGACCAAACCTGAATTGACTCACACAGTTGTGAAACACAGACTAAAATATCTAGTTGTCAAAACACAAAATATGTGCCCTCATACTGTATTTTTGTTCAAATGTGGCTTCTATTTGGCCAACTATTTCTTCTAAGGTCGGGATCCTACAATTCTGTTTTTGTAGGTTTCCAATTCCATCCTGGGCAGCTCAGCCCTGTGAAATTAACTAAACAAGGAGGCCAGTGGATGGGGCTGAACCCCCTGCCATGACAGCCTAGGTCAGCAGACCAAAACCCAACCTGTAAACGCCTCAAGGTTAGGATGTCAGAATGCCGAGGCCACCGATGACAAGCAGCCAGCGAGCCTTTGGTCACAGCCATCACTAACTTCCTTCTGCACCTTCTCTCTGACAGTCTCCTTCTTCCCCGGCTGGTCTGGGAGTCTCCTCTCCACTTCTGCTTTGGCACTGCAGAATGATTTTTGTTCAAAGCAACTCTTAAAAATGGTATACGCCTCAGTTTACCTTTTAATAGGCCCCAAAGCTACTGTTAAAAAATATTAAAGACAATTTCGCTGAGATAAACTTCAATTAAACATGTCAGGAAGCAGACAATCTGCATTGGGAGACCTGCCAACGGGGGTGGGAGGCAGGAAGCACTGGTGGGATCAGGAAGGAAACGCAGGATGTGAGCACAGAGCCGGGAGTTGGCTTGCGCCTGGGGATTGACCCCTGGAGTCTGTGTTTCCGGTCTAGCACAGCATGCACAGGGACACGGAAGTTATCTGTTCTGATTCGCTGATGTGGCACCCCAGGCAGGAGCAGTTCCATCTTGGGCCTAGGAGTTTATTTCAACAATGTGTGCCTGATGGGTGTTGCTCAGTGGTTGAGCATGGACCTACGAACCAGGAGGTCACAGTTCAATACCCGATCAGGGCACATGCCCAGGTTTCAGGCTCAGTCCCCATCAGATTCTCATCATTGATGTTTCTCTCTCTCTCTTCCTCTCCCTTCTTCTTTGAAGTCAATAAAAGTATATATATATTTTTTAAAATATATCAACAACTGTGAGTTTAGTGGTCACTCTCGGCCTGAGGCTGGGCGATGGAACTCCAGGCATGCTGCCTTCTCCTCCTGGGGTGCCAGCTTCTGCGTCTGCATCTTAAGTTTCTCCTGCAATTGCTGTGCCCGCTGATAAGTCTGAGACCACTGCAAAGCAACCACTAAAAAGAAAAGTGTCCTTTATCAAAATGAGGATTTCCTTGTATAATAAATGTGTGGTGAATGGCATCGTAATACATGTTCTTCTTTCTTCTGCATCTCTTCCTGTTTGTTGAGCACCTATACCTGCTGAGCAGATTGAGGTAAAGGAGAACTAGGACTACATGCATCCCCGAGGAGCCTGCATTTCCTCCTTCATTTCATCACAGCCCTGGGGGAAGCAGTGTGTCTGACTCCGGTAGAGCTAGGCTGGTCGGATGAATATGACAGATTGAGTAAGGGGTCCAAGTCCTTATGGGACCTGGGAAAAGGCACAAAAACTTAGAATCACAAAAGCAAAGCTTCCCATCTTGCCCACCCCCACAGTACTGGCCCAAATCAGAGGGCCCAACATCAGTAGGGTAGGTTAGAACCGTGGTCAGCAAACTGTGGCTCGCAAGCCACATGTAGCTCTTTGGCCCCTTGTGTGTGGCTCTTCCACAAAATACCACGGCCTGGGCGAGTCTGTGTTGAAGAAGTGGCGTTAGAAGAAGTTTAAGTTTAAAAAATTTGGCTCTCAAAAGAGATCTCAATCGTTGTACTGTTGATATTCGGCTCCGTGGACTAAGGAATTTGCCGACCACTGGGTTAATGGATGCACTCATCATCCGTGAAACTAGATGAGTGACTAAGGTGGGTCACTAAGAAGAACATCAAATTCTTATTCTGCGAGAGAAGGAAGGGTAGTTAAATGTCATTTCCGTAGGAATAAGCCTATGGTTCTTTAAACTATTTAAATGTTAACAGTAAATAGGGTATAAAACTATGTACATATTCTAGATAACTTTTGTCTGTATAGTTTCTCTAGATCTTAGAGCAAGGACTATGAAGTTGGCATCAGTATTGAGCCTTGTCACAACACAGTATCGGCCCAAAATTTTCCATCTACGCTTACTATAGTGTTACTTTATGGCCAAAATCAATGAAAGAGTTGAAAATTTAAAAAGAGTTGAAAACATGGAGATAATTTTTTGTGTTTTATAGGATATAGTACATTACACATCTCCTTCAATTTACTCCAGAGTCTTAAGAAACATGGTAAATATTTAATGATTAATTCAAGTTTGTAATGCCATAAAATATTTGTCCATCCAGTTATTTTATGCTATCAAAAATGTCTAAAAATAAGGAACAAGAATCTTAAAATATTGGTTCTTACTTAAATGAATAAACGTTAAATTCTCTGGAGTTGGCCTTTCTGCTCCCAAGAGCATCCCACTTCCTCCTCTTGCGATGTCCCCGCCCCTTTCCTCCCAGAAGCCCCTCAGTCTGACCCCCATGTGACTGGTTGTACGTGCTTACATTCTACCCAGAGGGCCACCCTGAGAGATTGGCATATGCACAGTGGACTAAGGTAGCAGGTCCTGGCAGGGCTTGGGTCCCCATAGCAGGTGCGGGGTCTGGGGACTGCCCGACACCGTCTCCCTGGTGTGAAGTCTTTGCTTGCCAGTCCCAGACAGACCCATGGCGTGAAGCAAACCCTGTTGATGCTCCTGCTTCATTTCTGTTTGTCTCGTTGGCCTTGGCTGGGGACAAGTGACTCACTCCCAACTGTCAGGACTTTCTCCCTCTTGATACTGTCTGGATGACTAAGGCTGGCACCTGGAGCGGTGAAGGCGTGTTTGCTCAGGCCACACTCCCTCCAAGGCCGTTCTACTCCTTCCCGGAATAGAAACCTAAGGCTGTGATGACCCCTGGCACCTAGTCCCTCTGGTCCCCGAGCCAGAGCCCTGGGCCCCTTCACACTCGCTGGCTGTGATTAAGCCAGCCTGGAGACCAGGATGTGTCACCGGTGTGTTCAGAAGGTGGGATGCTTTCCCAAGTGTGATCGCTGGCCCCAGGCGGCTCATTCATTCCCTGCCTGCTTTATGGCGGGGCCTCGCTCATTCACCTTTGTTCCATTCATCAAAGGGAACAGTCAGTGTAATTGTACCGACTCCTGTCGCCTTCGCCGAACAGAAGGCTGCACTCAAACACACGGGCCTTTCAGGAAACACAAAGGGGCCTTGTGTGCACCGCGCCCAGGAGAGAGACGGACGACACACCGACGGTCAGCACCCCTTTCCCAGCCATGTGCCCCGGCCCACGCCTCTGGCCTTGGGCAGCGCGTGGCCATCGCACTTGCACTTATTTCAAAAGTGGAGGCTTCGTGATCAGCATACGGGAACGCCTGGTTCTTTGCTTTGTGTTTAAACATCAAGCAACAGATACACGATTCGACGCCGGAACCTTGGCTAACGTAGGAAGTCGTGGCCCCTTTAGAACCCACTCGATCCCTCAGGGAGCCTCCGCTGTCTCGTCTGAAATGTGAGGAGACTGGGTACCTCAGAGCAGTGGTTCTCAAAGTGTGGACCCGGAACCCTAGGGGTCCCTGAGAATCCAGCTGGGATCTGGGCAGGACTTTCCTAGGTGGTATTTGCCTCTTTCATCCTTGCCCGCTCACAGGGGGACATGGAGTCTCCCAGAAGCTGGGTGACATGCGAGACACAACGGATTGAGTTCGGAGGCAGATCTGAGACCCCGCAGCTTTCTGTGGAGCCAGACATGACGAAGACTTACAGCAGCGTGGGCCAGTGCCACGCCGCACATGGATGTTTTATTGTTTTAGCACCGAGAGGTTTACTGGAAAGACAGATAAGGCGCCGGTGACAGATGGCGCTGTTTGTTCTCCAGCAGGTATTTCCCATCATGTCTGCTATCTCCCAGGCTTGTTATACAAAGGGAGTTAATCATCCAGGTTACTGTCACCCAGAGGGAGAGACCTGGTGACATACTGGGGGCTTGGCCTGAATCACTATTTGTTCAAGGACTTGTTTGCCCAGGTTATAGGTGATCAGGGCCGTTAGTAATGGAAGATTCTTTGGATAACAAAACTCGGGAGGTATAAAGATTGGAGAGACCGAATGATGCACTGAATCTAGCCAGATTCATTCATTCCCTCGCTGAACGCACACCTGTCCACACCCAGAACAGGCCAGGTGCTGTGAAGGCGTTGGGTTGCAGCAATGAACAAGGGGACAAAGTCTACTCTCTCTCCCAACTGTCAGAACTCTTTCGCACTGAACTTGAGTGCCAGTGTTCAGGAGAACAAATCTAATAAAAGGCAAATTAACAGGGAAATCGTGTAGTGATAAATGCTAGGAACAGCGCTGCCTGCTTTATGGCTGGGCCTCCGCTCATTCACCTTCATTCCATTCATGAAAGGGAACAGTCAGTGTAATGTGACAGTGATGGGAAGGTAAGCCACTTTCCGACTGGGGCTCAGAAAGCCCGGCCCCGAGCCAGTGACATTTGTCCTGGATGAGAAGAAGGAGCAGCCTTGCAGAGACAGGGAAGAGCATTCCAGAGGATAGCAAGTGCCAGGTTTAGGATGCAGACAGAGGCTGGTGCCCTGGAGCATGGTGAGCGAAGAGGGGAGAGGTGGGAGAGGAGGTGAGGGCAGGTCTGCCAGGGCATTGAAAGGAGTCAGGATTCTCTCTTACGTGGAATGAGACACTTTTAGAGCATTCTGAAGAGAGAGGTGGCATCATGGGATTGTTTTTTCAAAGAATGTCTTATACAAAATTAACTCCAAGAAATCTATGGCATTTCTAGACACCAACTGTGAATTTACAGAAAGAGAGACTAAAAAAAAATCCTGTTTACCATCACACCAAAAAAAAATTAAGATACTTAGGAATAAACTTAACTAAGGAGGTAAAAGACCTATATTCGGAAAACTACAGGACACTGAATAAAGAGATAGAAGAAGATATAAACAGATGGAAGAACATACCATGTTCATGGATTGGTAGAATCAATGTCATCAAAATGTCTATACTACCCAAAGCAATCTATAGATTCAATGCACTCCCCATTAAAATACCAATGGCATATTTCACAGACCTAGAAAGAACTCTCCAAAACTTCATCTGGAATTTTAAAAAGACCCTGAATAGCCACAGCCATCCTGAGAAAGAAGAACAAAGTAAGTGGGATCTCAATACCAGATTTCAGGCTGTAGTACAAAGCCACTGTTCTTATAACAGCCTGGTACTGGCACGAGAACAGTCAAAGGCTGTCTTGGCTGCTGAGTGGAGGAGGGAGTACAGGAGGGCTGGGGCAGGGGGTTGCTCCACAGGAGCCTGGTGCTTGGTCAAGGTGAACAAGACGGTGACAAGAGGAGAAAAGCAGAAGTGTGAGAAGGAGGTGGAGGTGGAAGTAAGTCCACAGGGTTTGTTGAGGGCTTGTGGTGTGGGGGAAGAAGAGAAACCAAGGGCGACTCCCAGGACCTTGTCTTAAGCAACTGGTCAAGGGCGGTGCGGGTATTTGAGATAGGAAACCCTTTTCTTCATCTCCACCAAAAACTCCCTGGTCCAAACCACCCATCACCTCCCTTCACTCCCCCTGCACTCCTCCCACCTGGCCCCCACAGTCTAGGATGGAGTAGGTTGAGGTCAGCACTAAGGGTCCACATGGACACTACACCTGCTAGCAGCTGGTTGGAAGGAAATCCCGGTGTGGACCAGGCACAGAGGCCTGGCAGACCAGAGGGTCACTCTGAAGGTTGTCCTGAGGGGGCAGAACGTGGACATGCTGCTGGGCAGGGAGGGGACGAGGACAGCAGGCAGGGGAGGCGTCTGGAGGGAAGAAATGAGGCCGAGGCAGCAGCTTCATCCAAGAGATCAGAGCGGCAGAAGGGGCAGGTTCTGGGGCACCGCAAAGCAGGGACCATGGTTCTTGGGGCCCAGCAGTGACATGGGGCTGGTCGGGAGGCAGTCCAGTCCCCACCACACTGCGGAGCTGGCTGTGGGTGTTCTGGTCCCTGCCCGGAGGGCCACAGGCCAGCCCGGTCTTTTTACCCAGGAGCAGGGGTGGAATCAGATGGAACGTGGAGGAGCCCCAGAGAAACCAACTGGGAGAAACCAGAAATGAGCAGGGAGGGACAGGAGAGCCGGAGATGACCTTCTGGCTCCTTCTCGTCTTCTGGCCACTGACCACGTCACACCATCGTTCACATGTAATTGATCCTCCACATGTAATCCCTGAGTTCTGATTTTCCCATGTTTATGATATCTTTCGCATGAATTCTACATGAGGACTCACCCTGAGATGGCACTTAACATTCCAATGTGTAATCGCCATCATAAGTGCACGCTCCCCCCTCCCCCTTTGCTGGAGAGTTTGCTACAGCGATTTCATAAATCCCTTTTTCTTGTAGAGTATGTCAAAGATCCAAGTCACTGCCCAATTGACCTTTTCACTCTTGACCCAATTTTTAAAATGTACTCAAAACTTCCTTACCCAGACGAAGATTCCTCGCTTTCTTAGAAAGCTTTGTATCTCTTTTGTATTTTTGTCTTATATTGTTTATTTGTTTGTTTGTTTGTGGAGAGCTTTTTTAAAAAAATATTTAAATCTTTATTGTTGAAAATATTACATATGTCCCCCTCCCACCCCCACCCCCCCCATGACCCCTTCTAGCCTGCCTCACCATTGCCGTGTTCACGGGTTATGCATATTTGCATGCATATGCCTCCGGAAAGCTTCGGTTCTCCTGACTTCCATCTCTGGCACCCAAAGCAACATGTGACAGGTTCGTCCTGCACTCCGCAAAGCCTTACTGAGCGCTGCGGGCCTGGGACTGTTCTGAGCATCGCAGGGCAGCAGACACAATCCACACCCACTGGGGCGGGACTCCTGCTGGGGAGCTAGTGAAGAGGGGAGCTGGGTCAAACATAAAGGATGCTGAGCAGGGATAAGGAAAGAACTCCTGCTTGGGGGGGGGACATTCCAGATGCACAGCCAGGGAAGGTCTCAGCAAAGGGGGCTGCTTCCAGCTGCTTCCTCGCGGGCTGACAGAGGGAGGCCGGGAGCGTCCCAGGACAGGGAGCCGCGTGAGGAAGGGCCTGCCTGGGGTCTGGGGACCCAGCGGCCGGCGGCTGGCAGGGGGCCGGGATCCAGGATCCAGGAGCAGACACAGAGATGGAGGGCAGCCAGGTCACGGGCCTGGTGGGGACCTGGGCTTCTCCTCTGAGTCACACTGGGGCCATTGATAGGCTTTTAGCTGATCTGGCTGATATTTTAACAGGACCCCTCTGGCTACCCTCCTGAGAACCGACGTAATGTCTGGAAGTCTTCAGAAACGAGTGTGAGTGTTCTCATTCACACGTCACACTGAGCGATCATTCTTAAAATGGCAGACTGTGCCAATTAGATCTCAGTAAAACGGGGGAATGAATAAATAAGAAAACAAAACGTCAGACAGTTGCTTTTTTGTTCCTGACCAGAGCAGGCGGTTCTGGCAGATAAATATTTACTCATTTTTCTGTACAAACACGATCCTATAGGGTGAACATGGGGATAGGAAGGCGCAGTCCAAAGTCCTCCTTGTGACCAAGAAACACAGGCGCTAGTGCTCTGAGGGGGCAGGGGGGCGAGGGGAGGAGGGGGCAGAGGCTGAGAGGTGAGGGGGCCAGCTTCCCTCATCTCATTCTGTGCGGGCAGCTCCCCTGAATCAGAGGCCTGGTCAGGTGGCAGAGTTTGGCGATTCAGGGTAAAGAAAGCACGAGCTTGGAGCACAGCACACGAGGGAGGAGACTTACAGACACACAGGAAGTGCTGACGGACACAGACACGGGGACCCATCTTCTCAAATGCCAGCAAGTGGGGAAAGGCCTTGCAGCCCCTGGAGAGCCGACCCTCCACAGTGTGGACGTGCCGTGAACACCTCAGAGTCCCAGGGACTCACTCACACGCCTGCTTGAGTCCGATGCGTGATTCGCTGTAAAACAGGGCCGTTGGGATATTTGTAACGTCATCCGAGGGCCACACGGAAGTATCCATTTACACATTTGCCTGCTGTGAGTGGCCACACATTTCATTAACTCGCCCCTCATGCCCACGCAGGGCCAGGCCACATGAGTCCATGGGCCACCTCTGCTTTCCAATGCCCAGCCAGGTTTTACTTGTCACCCAAAGTGGCACGCACCTTAAATAACCATCATCTGTTAGGCTGACTGGCATGATCCTGAGCACCCTGTGTGTGTGTGTGTGTATTTGTGTGTGTATTTGTGTGTGTATGTGTGGTGTGTGTGTATTTGCGCGCGCGTGTGTGTATGTGTGTGCGCGTGTGTGTGTATGTGTATTTTTGTGTGTGTGCGCGTGTGTATTTGTGTGTATGTGTGTGTGCGCGTGTGTATTTGTGTGTGTGCATGCGTGTGTGTGTATTTGTGTGTATGTGTGTGTGCGTGTATGTGTATTTGTGTGTGCATGTGTGTGTGTATTTGTGTGTGGTGTGTATTTGTGTGCGTGTGTGTGTATTTGTGTGTGTGTGTGCGCGTGTATGTGTATATGTGTGTGTATTTGTGTGTGTGGTGTGTGTATTTGTGTGCGTGCGTGTGTATTTGTGTGTGTGTATTTGTGTGTGTATGTGTGTGTGCGCGCGTGTATGTGTATTTGTGTGTGCATGTGTGTGTATTTGTGTGTGTGGTGTGTGTATTTGTGTGCATGCGTGTGTATTTGTGTGTGTATTTGTGTGAGTGTATTTGTGTGTGTGGTATGTGTGTATTTGTGTGTGTTTGTGTGTGAGGTGTGTATTTGTGTGTGTGTGTGGTGTGTGTGTATTTGTGTGTGTGTATTTGTGTGTGTGTATTTGTGTGTGTATGTGTGTGTGCACGTGTGTGTGTATGTGTATGTGTGTGTGCGCATTTGTGTGTGTGTATTTGTGTGTGTGTATTTGTGTGTGTGTGTGTGTGTGTGTGTGTGTGTGTGTGTGTGAGAAGACTGGTGGCTGAGTGTCCCGTTGGTGTGATAAGTAATGAATGAAGTCCACTCTCTGTGCATTCTTCAGCTCAGGCCCCTGTGGGAACTGTGCCGTGATGCAGAAAACACACATGGCGACCAAACCACACCCGCAGGGGTCTGACTCACACGCAGACACGTTCACTCTGGGGGATTATCGATGCTGCGGAATACAACAGGTCCTCTCGCTGGGTGTGTCGCTGGGACTTGCCGTAAGTAAGCATGTCCCCGTGCAGTGTAACAGCCCGGACGGCCCTGTGGCTACTCCGGGTGCTGCCTTATAAGGGCAAATGGCTGTTGGGGAGGACTGTGGTCCCGGCTGGCCGGCCAGGAGGGACCCCCGAGGCCGTGGGGAAAGATGGATCCTTCTGGGGCCTCAGGTTCCTTATACCAACAGGAGCTGGTCTCACTTGCCAACTCTCTAAAGCGTCTTCCAGTTTTAAAATTCATGCCCCGCCCATCCCCCACCCTCCACCCTCCCATCCCCCCCACCCCCGTCTCTTAACCAAAGGCCAAGAGAGCTGTCGTGAAGGACCTCCCACCAAAATCCTGTCTGAAGGGGTTCCTCGCAGTCAGGGGCCCCTTATTCATCACACCCTTGGCCCGAGGATCCCCGGCATTGTTCTAAGTGCTTAAGGATCATTAACTCACTTCACCCCCAGCGGGGCTCAGCCCAAAGCACTGTTGTTATGCAAAGTTGACAGGGAAGGAAACTGAGGCCCAGAGAGGCTCAGCAGCTTGCCCAGGGGTGCCCAGGGGCAGGGCGAGTGAAAGGCTGAGCGGGGATTTGACCCCCCAGACAACGGCTCCCACAGATGCCCTTCACAGGTTCAGATTAGAGGCTCGGTCCTTAAAACACGTTTGTGCCCGCAGGGAGCCTGAGGGATAAACGGGGCTGCGGTCAGGTCCAGTGGGACCTTAGGAAAAGGTACGGACTTCCGGGAGAGCCCCACGTTAGTGCGCTGTTCCCGGGAATTTTATTTATTTGTTGATGTATTTGTATTGATTTCAGAGAGGAAGGGAAACGGGGAGAGAGAGATAGAGACATCAATGATGAGAGAGAATCTTGGATCAGCTGCCTCCTGCCCGCCGCCATTGGGGATGGAGCCAGCCTGCAACCCGGGCATGTGCCCTGACTAGGGATCAAACCATGACCTCCTGAGTAGAACTGCTTGCTCCTGCCCAGTTTGGGACCACCCTGCTGGGGGGCTGGGAGGCTGCTGGTGACCCAGGTCAGCTGAGGTTCCTGGTCCCCGTGGCTGCCTACAAATGGGCGTGAAGTGGAGGGCCAGGCGGGTATTAGACCTGTTGTATTATATATACACTCAGAGGTGAGAGGTAGAGATGGGGTGAGGGGGTGACGGGTGGGGCGGTAGAAAGCTTTACTTTATCCATTCCTTGACCCTAACAAGTATCAGTGGAATAACTGCTACCTCTAATCCCCAACCAGGGAGGCGGGGGGTGGGGGTGGGGGGCGGCGGGTGGTCATCAAAGCCAACACAGGTGCAAATAAACACGAATGCCATTCTTCCTTGCTCTGAGCCTTACTCCTCTGTCTTCTCAGCAGGTGACACTGTTTGCGGAGTGAACACATAAGGCCTCTCAGACCAATGACCTCTGTGTAGCTGGCACGGGAAGTCACCCCCAACTGCATGTGGACTGTGGATCTGGATTTCAAGGGAGACAGACATGTCTCTAAGGAAACGGTTTTTACTGATTTTATTTTTTTTTGAGGGATGACTTGGAAAGCTAATCGTTTTTAATAATTCCGTCTGGACTTTAAAGAGCTCTTTATCTGCAATTACTTCCTAGACATTTGGCCTTCAGAGCGCACGTGTCCCCCACCAGCCCTCCCCACCCCCCGCCACCCCCCTGCCCCCTTCTCTCCAAGGGAAAAGAGGCCGCCCCACGCTCAGCTGACACGGTGCCTCCGATCATGCCAGCCCGTGTGACTTCTGACTGTTAATTTCCTCCTAACACCTTCGACTTTTGATCTGGAAGCACAAGGGCCGGACTTTTATGAGGTTTGATTTACTGCGGCGAAGCTGGGCAAATTAAGCCATAATAGTCAATGAGTAATCCCGGGCTTCAACAAGGCCCGGGCCTTAGTTCAGCTGAGTAACTAGGAAACCAGCTAATAGCAGAAAGGTGAAAGATGTTAGGAAACCTGCTCGCCCCCGGAACCAGGATAAGCCATTAATTATGACCCTGCGTCCCCCCACTCACCAGGCGTGGAGGGGATTGGCCACAGGGCAGGGCCCAGGACGCCGGTGCTGCCTGGATGAGGGACTGGGGTGTGGCAGGGGCCTGGGTGGGAGAAAAGGGTCCAAGGTGGTGTAACCCGGGCTCCCTCCCCCTCCCCCCTCCCTCCCCCAGCCTCCTGTACCATTTGTGCTCCGGTCCCATCGTTTTCAATAGGGTTTCACACACTTACCACGGAGAGGGTAGGGACAAGTGTGTGTGTGTGTGTGTGTGTGTGTGTGTGTGTGTGTGTTTAATTAATCATCACCCAAAGATATTTTTTTCATTGATTTGTAGAGAGAGTGGAAGGGAGGGGGAAAGACAGAAACATTCATGTGAGAGAGACACATGGATTGGTTGCCTGCTACACATGTCCCTAGCAGGGCTGGCGATCAGACCTGCAGCCAAGGCACATGCCCTTGACCAGAATCAAACCTGGGACCCTTCAGCCCGCAGGCAGATGCTCTATCCACTGAGACAAACGGACTAGGAGATTATATATATATAATATATATATCCCCAAAGGGTCCTAGATGCTCTTACTTCCTAGATTTGGCCTTCAGAGCGCATGCGTCCCCCCCACCCCACCCCCGCCACCCCCCAGCTCTCAGAGGAGAGCGTGAAAAAGGAACTTAATAGCTAGGTCATTTTGAGCCTCTCTACCATGTGCTCAGCCCTGAAACATTCTTGACCTGCTTGGTTCTGTGTCCAGCGTCCATCCCAGCCTGATGACATCGGTTCCAGAAGCATCTGTTCTTCCCTTGTAGGTGGTGCGGATGGCACTGGGTCTTAGACCCACAGGGTCCTACTGGACCTGGCCTCAGTCAGCAACCTGGGGACTTGGGTTCTGGCTGGGAAAGAATTCAGAGCCGAGATTCAACTACAAGAGAATGCTTATTTGTAAAGTCACAGAGGCAGAGGAAGTAAGTTGTGGAAGATATGGGCTGAGGAAACGAGTTATGAGGTAAAGGAAGAGGCTGGGAGCTGGGGAGTGAGGAAGATGATGACAATGGTGACAAGCCTTGGGGGGGGGGGGGTATGGGGAGGAAACAGGAAACGGGAAAGGCTCTGTGGCTCCCAGGAGGGAGAGCAAGCGCACTGGGTCCCCCGTCTTAGGGTTTTAAGGGTGGAGATTTGAGCGGAGGTCCCAGGAGATCCTAATAGAACATTCGGCATCTTTCCAGGTGTGTCCTGTCAGAGCTGTGATGGCCACTGACTGATTGGTCAGCACCAGGGCAGGGGTCCTTAGCCGATGCAGCTGGTGCTGGGGCAGTCACGGAGTCACTGGTCTGGTTTGGCTGCTTTTCTGGGCCTGGAGCTGACAGACAACCGAGGCCCGGATGCTATCTTTGGAGAGGAAAGGCCAGGGGTCCGAAGGGCAGGGCCTCCATATGCTAGGGGAGGACAGGCCACCCTGGGGACGAGGCCCCACCCTACAGGTGCCCTTTGCTGGGCACCCAGGCCTTGCCTTTCCGCCCTGGTGACCTACTGTCCCTGGCCCGTCATCCTTGCTCTGCTCCTGTCTGTCTGTCTGACTGCCCATCACACTTCTACAGGAGAGGAGCCCAAGGTTTAACAGTGAGAGCAGAAGAAAATTGGCTGTCAGGGAAGGACTGCCCGCAAACCGCCACACACCTTCTTGACATTTTTCTGCTCAGATATGTTGGAAATGGCCCAGGGGGAGCAAAACGCCCCTCCTGCCCCCTCACATCCCCCACCCCTTTCTGCACCAGAGCCTCAAGGAGAAACGATGTCTTCCCCAAGTCCCTGGACCTTAGTGACTCAGCCCTGAGCACCCCACACTGCACACCCCTGAGTGTAGGAGCAGATGGACAGGCAGTCTCCTTGGGCGACTGAACTTGGCCCCATGGCTGTGAGCACCCAGCTTCCCAGACACTACTAAGGGCTGAGTGAGGAGCCTGGAGCTGGGGGGACCCCTCCATCAGCTAAAACTGCAGCCCAGATGAGTCGTATTTTCTGCTACCATTAAGAAATAGAGTCGCATACTCTCCGTGTCTCCATGGTAACTCACCGTGGATCTGTAATTCCGTTTTATGAAACTCTTCTGGACCCATCAACTATGGCTGCTGATGGGCCTGACTCTACACGGAGAAGCCACCGGGATGGACTCGGTGTGCCCTCCGCACCCGGCTGTCTGAGCCGGGGAGACCCTGCCGCTGAGCCGCGCAGTGGTGGTACCCGGAGACCCTCCCGCGGTCCCTGGAGACCCGAAGGCACCGGTAGTATCTCAATTATCCCCATAACGCCGGATGTAGGGTTGCCATGGAGACCGGGAGCCTTGGTAACAGAGGAGGGAGGTCGTTCCTCTGCCTTCGTGGCCCTGGGTCCCTGGGAAGCATCAATTTTTAAGCCCCATGGCCTCGCCTAAGCTGGGGCGGCTTTATTTTGTATCCAGCTAATTGTCCTCCCAAATACTGAGACTCTTGGACAGGAATTTGCATAGGAAATGCACACATTTCTAGCCACCGACTCAAGCATTTTCTGCTGAAGACGGAGCTGGCAGTGGGGGTGATGGCTCTGACCATCAGTGGGAGTTATTTACCTGTTGGGTTTTTTTTTGGGGGGGGGGGCAGTAGACCGATCTTCTGTCGGGAGGGCCGTGGTGCCCGGAGAATGGTCCTGCCCATCGGCCCGGAGACGCTCCCGGGGGTGACTCTCAGGGCCCCGCTCGACTCTAGGGGGCGCCACGGACACGGCGGCGAGGGCTCCCGGGCGCGGGGCGGGCTCAGCGCCCAGCCCGGGGTCCGCTCACCGCCTCCTTTCCGGGGCAGGAATGGACAGACGTTAAAGGTCTGGTTAGGGGTCCCAGAACGGGCCTCATTAGCCACGTCCGGGCCGCGCGGGCCCCTGGCCCCGGCGCCTCGCTCCTGCCGATCGGGAGGGGCGGTTTGAGGCCAGATCCCCGGGACGAGGCCGGGGGGGGGACACCAACGGGGGGGACACCCATGGGGGCTCTCCGCCCCGCTCCCCTCCCCTCCCGGGCCACCACCGGCGCGGCGCAGCGGGGACCGCGGGTGCCGGCGAGGTCCCCGGACAACCCGGCCCCGTCCTACCCGGTCGGCTCCGCTCCTCTCCCCGCCCTCTCTCCTCCCCCCGCCCTCCGCCCCGCCCTCCGCCCCTCCTCCCCTCCCCCCGCCCCGCCCGGATCCTGAAGAGCCGGCCGCGGAGGGCCGGCCGGTTACTTCCTCCGCCGGCGGAGCGGGACGCACAGGAGCCCAGCCCGGAGCGCCGGAGCCGCCGCCCGCCCGCCCGCCTCCGCCCGCCCCCGCGCCCCCCGAGGACCCCCGGAGCCCCCCGCGCCCCCCGAGGACCCCCGGAGCCCGGGCCGCGGACCCCCCCGCGCTCCCCGAGGACCCCCCCGAGGACCCCCGGAGCCCGGGCCGCGGAGCCGCCGGCCCTGCCCGAAGCGGCGCGGTAAGAGCGGGGCGGCGGGCGGGCGCGGGGTGGGGGCGGTGCGGAGCGGCTCCGGCTCCGGCTCCGGCTGCGGCTGCGGCTCCGGCCCCGGCCCCGGTGCGGCTCCGGGGGTTCGGAGCCCGGGCCGGGGGCGCAGCGGCGGGCCGGGCGCCGGGGTCCGGGCCGGGGGCGGCGACTCCAGGGCCCGGCGCCGCGCGCCTGGCTCCGTGCTCTCCGGGCCCCGGGGCCGGGGCTGGGGATCGGGGGGATTTGGGGGCGGCCGGGCCGCGGGGCCGGGCCGGGCCGGGGACGGGGAGGGCCCGAGGCGGGACGCGCGGGGCCGGGGCGAACTCGGGCCGCGGCGCCCGGGTGGCCGATCCCCCGCGGCGGGAGCGCGCCGGCCGGTTCCGCTCGCTTTGCTTTTGTTTTTAAGGGAATCGGGGCCTCGGGGGGCTCCTGCCGGGCCGCCGGCGGTCTGACTCCGCGGAGGGGCAGGAAGGACTCAGAATGGGGACCCCGGCGCCCCGGTTTGCGGGTGGCTTCCCGGGCGCCCGCCTCCCCAACACCTGGAGCCGCGGCCCCGGGAGCGCGGGGCCGGGTCACCTGCGCGGCCGCGGCCGGGCCCGGGCCGGCGCCGGCGGGGAGGCCCGCGGGTCCGGCCTGGAGGGCGAGACCCCCGAGGGCGGCGCCCGGGAGGGAGGGAGGGATGGGTGGGGCCGGGCCTGGGGGCGTGCGCCCGGAGCTGGTGCGGAAGGGGGACCCGGGGGCGCGGGGCTGTCTTTATTTTTAATGAAGGTTTCAGCGAGCGTTTGTGCATTTGAGGGTTGTTTGGGTTATTTGTTTAAGCAAAGGGACTTTGTACATTGGCCTGTGTTCGCTTTCAAGGCGTCTTACACAGTGGTGCGCTCCTGGTCAGAAAGTGAGGCTGAGCCGTCCCCTTGGAGATAAGGGTAATTGCCGGCCGGTGGCCACTCCGGGATGGTGTGTTCCCACAACGGCAGCGCCCGGGCCATCTGCCCGCCGCCCGCCACCATCAGCAGATCCATCTCCCAGTTAAGGTTTATTAAAACGCCCAGTGAGAGCACAGCGCAGTGCCTGGAGCACCGCGGGTCCCGCAGGGGACGACAGCACACACTCACTGCGGGGCTAGTCATTCCTCTCACCCAAGTGGCAGTTTTCAGAGGAAAAGGCGCACCAACCTTCATTGGGGATGGGGATGGGGATGGGGATGGGGATGGGGGCGGGGGCGGGGGGGGCGGGGAGCTCCTTTCTTTTTCTTTCCAAATTGGCCTAAGCGCAAGCCTGTGTGCTCTCACAGAAGGGATCACTGGTTCCCAGAAGGGGCACGGGTGTCAGGCAAGGAGCCGTCTTCAGCACTTACATGTCTGCCTCTTTGCTTTTCCTTCCTTCCTTCCTCCCTTCTTTCTCTCTTCTTTCTCTCTCATTCCTCTCTCTCTCTCTCTCTCTCTCTCTCCCCCTACTTCTTCCCCCCCCTCTCTCCCTCCTCCCCCCTCTCTCTCCCTCCCCCCCCTCTCTCCTCCCCCCCCCTAAGCAGCGACCCAAAGGGCAGCACCGAAAGGACCCGCACTTGAAATTGAAGTTGGTTTATTAATACGTGGAGCGGGCTCTCGGCCTGTCTGCCACCCTGCGGAGCCATGTTGAGTAAAAGAAGTGAACTTAAACCTGATTAGTTCTGTGCCTGCCCGAACCCACGTTGATTCTGCATGGTTCTTACAAAAAAAAAAAAAACCAAAACACATTAAAAGCTGGACAACAAAGAATTCTGTTCTGTAAGGAGTCATTACAGCCCTTTGTGTGGGCGGGCAGACTGCCTGCCTTTTCTCCCAGTATTTGTACACAAACCCCGGCCCGGCCTTCCCACCGCCTTCCGCATCCATTCTCTGCCGCTCGGCGAAGGTGGGACCTCCTTCTCCATTTCCCAAGTCACCGGGCCGAGGAGGAGGAGGAGGAGGAGGAGGCGGCAGCGGCGGCGGCCTGGGCGGATAATTGGCAGTTTGGTCTCCTGTGTGCGGCTGGCTCGTGCATGTAATCAACAGGTCCCCATTCAGACACGTGACAGAAAGCTGAGAAGGAGCCTTTTTCTCCCCCGTAAAGAGGAGCATGCAGGGGCCGGGCTCATGGCATCCGGGTGCTGTCTGATCTGTCGGACTTCGGGGGAGGAGGCCCAGGCCCCACCCCTCCGGTTATTCCCGCCGCCACATGGTCCGCACTGCGCCCCGGAGAAGCCCCCGCCTTCTCCCGGAGGCCCCTGGGCCGCCCTGGGTCACATCCACCCTCCGGGATGGCAGGCCCGGCCCTGGGCGAGGGGGGCTGTCCGTGCAGCCACCGTCGCAGGAATATTGGTTCCTGAGCACATGCGGGTGGCACAGGCTCACCAAGTGGAGGCTGAGCAAATGTGGCCGCGTTTGATCCGGGACAGCCCCTCCCCCCACAGAACCATTATCACTCCCAGTCCCCCAGGCTCCTCTCCCCCCCCCCCCCATTACTGGCACTCAGAGGGTTGGAGGGTTTAACAGCCTCTGCAGGGCCTCTGGCCTCCCCTGAGGCACTCACCTCCCTCCCACGCGGCCATTCCAGCCAGGAGAGGAGTGTGTGCATTCCTGTGTGTGCGTGTGCGCGTGTGTGCGTGTGTGGTTGGGAAGTCTGGTTCAGCTATAACATTGATCGTAAAGATAAAACAAGAAAGCATAAAAAAACCAATTAGGGGAAAATATGCTCCCCGCCACCTCCCGTAAGCGCTATTATCAGTTGCGCAACGGTTGAAGCAATATTTTAATTACTCGAAGGCCTTCGCTGGAACGCCCAGCGGAGACGGGCGGGGCGGGAGGGTGCCATTAGCCAACCCTAAAGCTGCCAGCCCTAAAGCTGCCAGCCCTAAAGCTGCCAACCCCAAAGCTGCCTCGTAAGCCTTCCTTCCATAAGCCTTCCGTTCCCGGCCAGAGAGCCAGTAGGGTAAAGGTTACTCTCAGCTCTGCTAACCCAGCTTATTTGAAAATGAATTTTCGTTTTCGTTTCTCGTCTCTAGCATCCTGGTGGCATTATCTATGTACCCTTCTCCCTTTCTAATATATAACCCGCCAATTACAGTTTAGGGCCCCAATCCGTTCTCGGCCTACCCCAGCAAGGTTCAATTGCAAGTCACATGTGTAACTATCAGTGCTGTCACAGTGACGTTCAATATACAAAACAGGCGAACTGGATTTCAGTATATTTCCATTCGCCAAATACATTCAAGCGGCTCCATACACGCGCAGTAAACCTAACATTCATGCTGGGATCGTTTTTTTCTTTTTCCTGTGAGATCTTGGAAACCTTCGTGTGTATGTGACATGTAAAGCGCATCCCTGGCCCTCTCCGCCACGTGCCAGCCGCCCGGCCGCCCAACGTGGCTGGTGGCCACCCCCTGGGGAGCGCAGGTCCATCTAAGCCCAGGGGCTGTCAAGGCAAGTGAGGCAGACAGATCCGCACTTGGAATCTCCTCTGAGGGCGAGCACAGCTGAGCGACTCGGAGCTAACATGTTTGGAGCCCTGTATGGAGCACGGAAGGACCTGGGACCGAGGACCTGGGGGAGGATCGGGGAGGAGGGGGGACCCGAGAGGGTCTGGTGTGAAGCTACTGTTCTCCCTTGGATCTTCCAGAGCTCCCTCCCATGAGAGGAAGGGCCTCTGGCCCCACCCAGCATGCTTTCCCAGGTCAGGATATGCCTGGGGGGGTGGGGGAGGGAGTCACCCTTGAGGATGTCCCCTGGCACCTCTCTGGGTCTCCCCCACGCCCCACCCTCGAACTGCAGCCCCTCCGAACAGCAGCCCCTTCGGGGAGGGGCAGGGGCTGCCTTGGAAGTCTAGCCCACGGAGAGCGAGCGCCTCTATCTGGGCGCCACGTCTCTAAGTATCGATAGAATCCATGGGACCCGCGTTATCCTTGAGCAGCTGCAATAACATCACAACCTTCCTGTGAAGGGCCTTTTAAAGAAGAATCCCTGCCCAAACCGGTTTGGCTCAGTGGATCGAATATCGGCCTGCGGACTGAAGGGTCCCAGGTTCGATTCCGGCCAAGGGCATGTGCCTTGGTTGCGGGCACATCCCCTGAGGGAGGTGCGTAAGAGGCAGCTGGTCGATGTTTCTCTCTCATCAGTGTTTCTAGCTCTCTGTCCCTCTCCCTTCCTCTCTGTGAAACATCAATAAGATATATTTTAAAATAAATAAATAAGAATCCCTGGCGCTCGGTTCTGAGTGCTTTTGCTTAGGGATGTTTTACGCTGTAGAATTTGACTGACTTGGGAGGGGAGAAGGGGGGTCTGCCAAGGAAGATGCCTTATGAAAGGAGTGCTTGCCTCTGACTATTTCCCCCTTTCTCTCTCTCTCTTTTTTTTTTTTTTTTAAAGATGAATGACTTTGGAATCAAGAACATGGACCAGGTAGCCCCTGTGGCTAACAGTTACAGAGGGACGCTCAAGGTGAGTGATCACTAATAGTTGGTTTTTTTGTGTGTTTTTTTGTTGTTTTTTTTTTGAAGCTCAATCTCTAGAAGAAGAAAACAAACAAACAAACAAACAGGAAACCATGGGTGGGGTCCCAGAGGACCTGTTCTAAGCCCCAGCGTCTAACTTCCTGGCTGTGTGACTCTGGACTGTGTGCTGGATCTCCCCGGGCCTCAGTGTTCTAATCTGTGAAATGGGCATCCTGATGCTTGCGCTGCTTGTCCTCTGAGATCGGAGCCGCTGCTTCTGTAGAAGGCTAGGCCCTGGGGGTTTGTTTCTGAGACCCCGGCCCGGTGGGTGGATAATGAGCCTGTGGTTCTCTCGGTGGGGCGGAGCGGGAGCTGGGTTCCCGGGACGAGGGGAAGGCAGCTTTAGACGTGGAGGGAGTGCTGCTTCTGTCTTCATTCCTCCGGGGAGCGTCCGCGGCAGCTCAGACCCAACGCTGTTCGCTGTGTGTGGCCAACACGTCTCGGGAGCAGCGGTTTTCAATCGGCCTCCTCTGAGCTCGGGGTTTTGTGCCAACGTGTGGCTCTGGCGGGCCCCGGTTGCTCCAGGTCCCTGGGAGGTCATTTGTCTGTGGAGCCCTAAGAGCCAGAATTGGGCTCCGGCCTCCCTTCAGTGTGATGGCGGCCGACAGGGCATTCCTTGTCGGTGTGGTCCGAGTATTCGGATGCGGGCCAGCTGTGGCGGCACCAAGTTGCAAGGCACAACCCTTGAAAAGAAATTTCCTAGCCAAAACCGGTTTGGCTCAGTGGATAGAGCGTCAGCCTGCGGACTGAAAGGTCCCGGGTTCGATTCCGGTCAAGGGCATGTACCTTGGTTGTGGGCACATCCCCAGTAGGGGGTGTGCAGGAGGCAGCTGATCGATGTTTCTCTCTCATGGATGTTTCTGACTCTCTATCCCTCTCCCTCCCTCTCTCTAAAAAAAAAAAAAAAATCAATAAAGTATATTTTTTTTAAAAAAAAGAAAGAAAAGAAACTTCCCCTGTGAATCCAGGGCGTTCGACGGTGTCCCTGCGACCCCCAGGCTGGGGGCAGCGGTCCCGGAGTGGACATGCAGAGATAGGCGGCTGGATTGGTGTTGTCTTTGCACTTCCTCATTTTAAAAAAAGAACGTGCTGTCAGTGAAGCGAAGGCATTTCTTAGTCAGCTGGGCAGAGCAAGTGGGGATTTTCAAACTCTGTTGGCTAGCTCTAACCTGTGTGGCTCAGTAGGTAGAGCGTCGGCCTGCGGACTCAAGGGTCCCAGGTTCGATTCCGGTCAAGGGCATGGACCTTGGTTGCGGGCACATCCCCAGTGGGGGGTGTGCAGGAGTCAACTGATCCATGTTTCTCTCTCATCAATGTTTCTTTCTATCCCTCTCCCTTCCTCTCTGTAAAAAAATCAATAAAATATATCTAAGAATTCAAAAAAAAAAAAAAAAAAGTCAGTTGGCTATTTTACGCACAGTCAGTCCAAAGCAATACCGTGGCTTCTTAATCCACTGCACGCGTGCGCTTCCCGAGGGCTCGCTCCCTCCGTGTCTCGGTGCACCTGATGGACCTCACCGCCTTGGGCTTTGGGGGGACGGGGCTGCGTGGAGTGTTTGGGGCCAGCTCCCCCCTCTGCCCGCCCACAGGGTGATGTGTCATCCGCAGTTCTGTATTTCTAAAACGAAAGCACATGAGCTGATTTTATTTGTAAATGAGTTACACATTGTCTTAGCGATGACTCAGCGCGTGTCATTCCGTGACACACAGCGCGGGAGCCCCAGTCCCTGCTGGAAAAGTACTCTTTCTTCACCATTTTTCCCTGGGCCGGCTGGGCAGTGAGGAACCGAGGCCGTCGCTGTTACTTATTAACCGCTCCGGCCCGCCAAGGCTCCAGCTTGGCTGAATCTTCGATGAGGATCGGAAATGGGCGAGAAGTTTTCTGTGTGTCTCTCTCCTCGCCTTCCCCGCCGCGGGCGTGCGTGTAACCTTAAAGCGGTTCCCTTTGGGATCTGTCCCCCCAGGGAGTGTGGGACCGGGGAGTTCTCTCTAACCCACTTTACTTTTTAAAAAAATATACATTTTATTGATCTTTTACAAAGAGGAAGGGGGAGGAATAGAGAGCTAGAAACATGGATGAGAGAGAAACATCCATCAGCTGCCTCCTGCACACCCCCTACTGGGGATGTGCCCGCAATCAAGGTATTATACTTGTCCCTGACCGGAATCGAACCCAGGACCTTTCAGTCCGCAGGCCGACGCTCTACCCACTGAGCCACACCGGTTTCGACTAACCCGCTTTACTTTTAGGATGGGGACCCTGCGGGAATTTGGTGTGTTTCACTCTTCCCTGGGCCGTTGGGATGGTTGAGGAAAAGCACCCGTTGTGGTTAAAGTGTTTTCATCGTAAACATTTCAAAACAGCGGCCTTGCCAAGCTCATTCCCCGCTGGCCCGCTGTCTGCCTGGCTCCCCGATGATGTCACAGGAAGGCAGGTGCTGGGGGCGGGTGGCTCTGAGGCCCCACCCCCCAGCACCATTCTGGCATCCTCGCATTTCTGGGTGTCTGTACTTAATTCACTAACCCAGTGGACTAGGCCCTGAGACGCACCTTCCCGGCCTTTCGGCCTCCGTGTGAGGGGGATTCGATGACCTGTGGGCCACCCAGAAATCTGGGCACGACGGGTCCGCTCCAGGGGAGCGTTCACAGTGGCCGGTTTAATCCGGCTGTGGGGTCCGATGACCCACGGACCAGACCGGTGGCTCCAGAAGTAAAGACTAAACTTCCCGTTTTCTCTCTGTCCCCCCTGCAGCGCCAGCCGGCCTTCGACACCTTCGACGGGTCCCTGTTTGCCATCTTCCCCTCCCTGAATGAGAAGCAGGCCCTCCAGGAAGTGCCCACGGGCTTGGACGCCATCTCTCATGGTAAACTGCGCCCAGAGGACCGGGGGGGGGGGGGGGGGGGGACGGAGGGGACGGCGGATGGGCCGGGGTGTCGGGGTCTCGAGTCTCCGCGTGAACGGTCGGATGGAGGCTCCGGACCTGGGCAGGGCCGTCTCCCCTTTGCTGAGTGTGATGGTTCTGGGTCTTCCCTGCCAGACGCACCCCAGGGAGAGCCAATGTCCCGCCCTTGGCACACCCCAGGGGACCCCGAGGTTTCCGTCTGGGGGTGTCACCCCCACGGCTTTCTGGGGCCACTCCAGAGCAGACCAGGCCACAGTCAGATGCATCTCCGCTTTCATGCTGGGTTCACTTACACCCGTGGCCGGCAAACCGCGGCTTGAGAGCCACAGGCGGCTCTTTGGCCCCTGGAGTGTGGCTCTACCACAAAGACCACGGCCTGGGCGAGTCTGTTTTGAAGAAGTGGCGTTAGAAGAAGTTTAAGATTAAAAAATGTGGCTCTCCAGAGAAATGTCAATCGTTGTCCTGTTGATATTTGGCTCTGCGGACTGAGGAGTTTGCCGACCCCTGGGCTAGATCCTCCCCTGAGGCTTGGGGGCCACAGGGGACTCTGGCTGGTCTTTCCCGTCTGCACGGACCACTGTGCTCCTTCGAGCCGCCGTCCATTCTCTCTAGCGGACGGACGGACGGCAGGCAGGCCAGCGGCGCCTCTGCCGTGGCCGGGATGGTCGTCAGCTGGAAACATCCCAGGCGTGACTGTGTCACACGGAGTAGGCGCTGGGAGACACGGCCCGGAGAATCGATGAAAGCTGATGCGCTGGCGTCACGTGACGGCCGTCTATCATTCTTGAAATCGCCGAGGGGATCCGGGGGAGACTGTTTCGTTTCTCAATAAACGTGGAACGTGTGCCAGCGTCACAGGGCGGAGGGCCTCTGCCCGTGGCTGAGTTTCATGGACTCGACTTCAGATGATGCATCTGATGAGCCGTTGGCCCCAAAATCAAGCACTTCCCTTGGACTACAGTATTCAGCTAGACATTTTTATCTCCACAGAGGCTGCTGTGGGAAGTACCTAGTCATAAGCTACAACTTGAGTTTTTTTCTAATAAGTGACGTGATGGGGTGTTTATTAATTTCAGTCAAAAAGAAAAAAAAAGAAATTTCGGGTACTAGTTATACTCCTTTAAGGAATTGTCAAGGAGTGAGATCAAAATGATCCTTGGCTAAAATCTAGACGTCTCCCCTAAATTAAGGTGACCAGATGTCCCGCTTTTGGCAGGACAGTCCCAATTTCTAACAATTTGTCCCACGGTGTTTTATTTATTTTTTTTATAAATATATTTTATTGATTTTGTACAGAGAGGAAGGGAGAGAGAGAGCTAGAAACGTCGATGAGAGAGAAACATTGACCAGCTGCTGCTTGCACACCCCCCACCAGGGATGTGCCCGCAACCAAGGTCCATGCCCTTGACCGGAATCGAACCTGGGACCTTTCAGTCCGCAGACCGACGCTCTACCCACTGAGCCAAACCGGTTTCGGCTGTCCCGCGGTGGAAAAAGTCGGGACTTTTTTAAAACACCGCGGGACGCGGGACAAATTGTTAAAGATCAGGACGCCTGGTCGCCTTACCCTAAATGCCCCTCCGCGGTCGCCAGCTCGCAATCCTAACATCTGTCCGCCCGCCCGGTTTCTCCGCAGACGCGGCCAGCTGCGAGCTGCCGCTGCTCACGCCCTGCAGCAAGGCGGTGATGAGCCAGGCCCTGAAGGCCACCTTCAGCGGCTTCCAGAAGGAGCAGCGCCGGCTGGGCATTCCTAAGAGTAAGTGCCTCCGTCAGGCCGCCGGGCGGGGTCTGTGCCCCTGGACGGGCGAGCCTGGCTGCCCTGGCACGCGATGGCTGTATCTTCAGGCGGCTCCCAGAGGGTGGCAGAGACGGGGGAAGCCGAGCCAGTTTTTATCCCAACCCCGTCAGCCGGCCGCTGTTGCCCGTGTCTCAGAGGTCCCCCGGGGGTCTTGCTCACGCCGCTGGTCCTCGGTGCCCGGGTGGACGCGGTGGGAAAACCAGGAGCGACTTCTCCGGTCTCACCGCCTCCTTCCATCTCCCCCCCATGTGTCCCCCCCGCAGACCCCTGGCTGTGGACGGAGCAGCAGGTGTGCCAGTGGCTGCTCTGGGCCACCAACGAGTTCAGCCTGGTGAACGTGAACCTGCAGAGGTTCGGCATGAACGGCCAGGTGCTGTGCAACCTGGGCAAGGAGCGCTTCCTGGAGCTGGCACCCGACTTCGTGGGCGACATCCTTTGGGAGCACCTGGAGCAGCTGATCAAAGGTGCCCGCGTGGGCGGGGAGCGTGCGAGCGAGGGCCGGAGCTTCTGGTGGGGTCGGTGCTTGCAAATGCCACCGGCGTGACTCATGTGCAGTGATGACGGGTTTGAATCCACCTCGGTGTGTGTATGTGTGTGTGTGTGTGTGTGTGGCATCGAGCAGGGCCCCAAGGCCTAGCCTCTGTCACTGCCTTGTTCGCTGTCGCTGGGCGGCATTGGGGAGGGAGGATGTGTGGTCGCAGGCAGAGAGGCCACGAACTTCGCCCCCGTGGCCAGGCTCCCCTGGCAGAACCGAACCGAGTAGCTCAGCCTCCACGTCGGGGATCCTTTCAGACAAACCCCGTGGATTGTACCGTGGATTTCCCCAAGTCCAAACGGGTTCCAACAAAGAAGTTTTTTATTGTATTCTTTTTAAACAAACGTGGACATGATTGATATAGATCTCCACGCCGATGTGTTCTACAAAAACTGGCCACTCAGCCGAAACCGGTGTGGCTCAGTGGATAGAGCGTCGGCCTGCGGACTGAAGGGTCCCAGGTTCGATTCCGGTCAAGGGCACGTACCTTGGTTGCGGGCACATCCCCAGTAGGGGGTGTGCAGGAGGCAGCTGATCAATGTTTCTCTCTCATCAATGTTTCTGACTCTCTCCCTTCCTCTCTCTTAAGAAATCAATAAAAAAAATATTAAAATTAAAAAAACCCACAAAATTGGCCACTCAGCCAAGCACTGTCATCCTACAGAGAGAAAGTCTTGGTTCAGACCTTGAGGTCACTGACGAACATAGATTGAGTTAAAAACAAAGACATCGTAGTGAGGGCTCCTTCAGCGGAAACCTGAAGGAAACCAGCCTCTTTGTGGTGTTCAGGGACCTGTTCCCGGTTTAAATGAGTTTCAGCATCTGTCAGAGACCCGGCCGCACAGAGACCGTGGGCGTCCGCCCCAGCCCTTGCCGGCGTGGCCCCGAGGCCGGGGTAACTGTAGGACCCTGACATGCCCCTGACCTTGGACAGGGCTGGCCTGGCAAGGTTCTGGGGAGGGTCTGTTGCATCACTGCTCGGTGAGGCCGTGGGCTGGGTTTATGGGTGTGTGGGCGTGTGTGTGGTTAGTGTGTTTGCAGGGAGTAGGCATACAGAACCGCAAACCTTCTCCCTTTCAGAGGCCACGGGCACGTGTGTGTGTCCCTGCGTGGCCCTCTCTGTGCAGCTGCTCACCACGCCCTGGGGGCCTTTCAGGGCCACAGACAGCGGCCGTGGCCTCTCGGAGGCGGGTGGGGAGCCTGCCCTTCGCGCCTCCTCCCTCGCAAGCCTCCGGTGCCGGGGGCACTCGCCGCCATGTCCCTGCTCACTGGCACACCATCCGGGTCTTTCCGATTGGGCCGTGGGGAGTTTAACTTTGCCCATGGCGGCATTCATGTCGAAAACTCTCTCATTAAAAAGTGAGTTGCCGCCTCTAGTTTGTAAAAGACGTAATGTCTCGGGACCCGTCAGATTAAATGGGAACCACTAGATGCGTTGGCTTATCCTGAAATAACCATAAGCGGCAATTCAGAAAGCCACTTTTTTTTCTTGTGTTGTTTTGGTGTGTTTTGTTTTGTTTTTAATCTTCACCTGAGGATATTTTTTCCTTTGATTTTTAAAGAGGGAGGGAGGGAGAGAGAGAAAGAGAGAGAGAGAGAGACATGGATGTGTGAGAGACACATTGATTGATTGCCTCCCAAATATGCCCCAGTCTGGGGCTGAGGATTGAACCTACAACCCACACATGTGCCTTTGACCGGAAATTGAACCCACCACCCTCTGTGGCCTGGCTGATACTCTAACCATTGAACAACTGTGGCCAGCGCTGCTTGTGTGGTTTTAACCTCGATCTGCCATCTTACCTCTCCTGTGTCTGTTTTTCCAGAGAACCAGGAAAAGGCAGAAGATCCGTATGAAGAAAATTCTCACCTCAACTCGGTTCCCCATTGGATCAGCAGCAACTCATTAGGTCAGTCTGGATCCTGCCCTGCCGTCCTGGTGGGAAGTCCTCCTGGTAGTTCATGGACAGTCCAAACCGTCTAGACCTCTATGGTGGTCACGTGGCTCTCAAGCCGCTGGGCGCTCGAAATGGGGCTGGCCCACCTCCACACAGAGATGTGTGATCAGAGTGTAACGCCACCAGATGTGTGAGCCTTAGTAAGAAGCAAAGAATGTAAAACATCTCCTTCCTCCTTTTATTTTTTTAAATATATTTCAATGATTTTTTACTGAGAGGAAGGGAGAGGGATAGAGAGCTAGAAACATCGATGAGAAACATTGATCAGCTGCCTCCTGCACACCGCTACTGGGGATGTGCCTGCAACCAAGGTACATGCCCTTGACCGGAATCGGACCTGGGACCCTTCAGTCTGCAGGCCAGTGATCTATCCACTGAGCTAAACTTGTCAGGCCTCCTTCCTACTTTTAAAGATATTGATTACCTGTTGAACTGATCATGGATCAGTTAAATTACTTAGGCTCAAGTAAAATTTTTCAAGTTCTCCTGTGGTTTTTGTGTGTGTGTGTGTGTGTGTGTGTTACTTTTTTAGTGTGGCCACCAGAAAATGTACCATTGTCTAGTGGCCGCCTGGTCCAGACCACGCACAGAGCGGGGGGCAGAATGCAGGGAGGGGGTGCTGGGGTCCCTCTAGTATAAGAGAGGAGAGGCGGCTGGGCCGGCACAGGAAGTCTGTGCAAAGCGCCACCAAATTCGCTCTGAACTTTGGCGTTGAGAGGGGAGTAGGGGTATTCAGCTCCTCCCTCTGGCTGCTGGCACATGCGTGCAGGTTACAGCCAGCACAGACAGGAACGGAGATGCCATATTGGAGGCGTGTCACTCAGTCCGAGCCTTAGTGTCCTCGGAGGTCGAAAGCCAGTGACCTTTGTCCTCCTGCCCGTCACAGAAAGCTCTTGTTGGACGAGAGCCACTGAAACATTTAATGCCGAGGCTGGCACCCAGGGTCCAGAGGCCACAGGCATTTCGGGAAGGTGCCAGTCGGCCTGCCAGTCACAGCCCAGGTCCATGGAGGAACTGCTCGTGTGCAGAGGGGTGAAGGGGCTCTGATGGTCACAGTCGCCTAACGGCTCCGCCGTCGATGGTTCTGTTCCAGGCTTTGGCGTGGAGCAGGCGCCGTACGGGATGCAGACGCCGAGCTACCCCAAAGCCAGCCTTCTGGACAGCATGTGCCCGCCCGGCGCCCTCAGCGCCGAGCCGGAGTTTCCCATGTTCCCCAAGGCCCCGCTCGGCACGGTCGGCGTCGGCTACTGCTCCGTCAGGCAGGCCTTCACCGGCAGCACTTTGAACCTGATGGCCGGCGGTCCCGGTAAGGAGCTTCCTCACGACCCTCGGAGCAGGCTCGCGTCAGATGGCGACCCCAGCTGCTGCTGTGCCCGTGTCCTGGGCTCTCAGGCCGCTTCACTCACCATCCCCCCAGCAAGCACGCCTGGCCGGCTCCAGGCTGTGGTCCGGGCCTGGGGGTGTTGGTCGGGGCCTGGGGGTGTTGGTCGGGCCTGAAGGCGTTGGTCGGGGCCTGGGGTGTTGGTCGGGGCCTGGGGGTGTTGGTCGGGGCCTGGGGGTGTTGGTCCGGGCCTGGGGGTGTTAGTCGGGGCCTGGGGTGTTGCTGTCGGGAGTCGATGCCTCCCCCCAGTGGGGTATTTTGGAAGGCCGTGTAGGAAGGGAACAGATTTCTTTTGACGGAGATGTGTACACAGGGCACAGGTCTCAGGCTGCACGCCTGGTTGAATTTGTACTTGTGCACCCTGTGTCCCGGCCACCCCATGCACCCCACTGCATCCGGTGGAGGCAGGTCTCCAGCAGCCCGGAGGGTCTCGTACCCTTTCCCCATCGTCGGCAGCATCCCCACCCCAAGCGGAAACCATTGGTTGTCCTCTTATCATCATAGTTTGCCTGTTATTGACCTTGATATAAGTAGAGCCACGTGTGTGTGTGTGTGTGTGTGTTTACTCATCACCATGTCTGAGATCCATCTATGCTGTTGGATGTGGCCCTCCTCTTGTCCTTTTTCTCGGCTGTATAGTACTCCGCCCCGTGCAGCTCCGCATGGCTTATTGATGCTGTTGTGGAAGGAGGTGTGTCTGTGTGGCATGCATACCAGGCCCAGCCCTCGGTTTCAGAGCACCCTGAAGTCTGACTGGGTGTACGCCGCAGGGCACACGTGGGAGGGGGAGTCTGGCAGCGATGCCGCCGCCAGTGAGTCCACGACACCCCGCGGTGAGGTGTGAGCGGCGGGGCCGACGTGTCCCCGTCCGGAGGGTCACAGCGTGTGCCTGCTTGTCCGCCAGGGAAGCCCGGGGACCGCGACGCCTCGGAGCAGGGCGGGGACAGCTTCGAGAGCTCGGACTCCCTGCTGCAGTCCTGGAGCAGCCAGTCGTCGCTGCTGGAGCAGCGGGTGCCCTCCTTCGAGAGCTGCGAGGAGGATGGCGGCCAGGCCCTGGGCCCCGGCAAGCCCACCATGTCCTTCAAGGACTACATCCAGGAGAGGAACGACCCGGCCGAGCAGGGCAAACCGGTCATTCCTGCGGCCGTGCTGGCCGGCTTCACGGGTGAGTGTGCGGCTCCGGGGGCCGCCCCTTCCCTGCGCCCTGCCCGGCCCAGCCGTGTTTGTTTATCCAGGGCGGGTCTGGTCTGAGCACATTGCATCTGCACCCCGCGTTTGGCCCGGGGGGTGTGACCCTGCATCCAAACACCTGGTCGCTGAGCCACGTCTTAGCTGCGTCTCTGAATTCTACAGCGGCCAGCTGCCCGGTGTGGAGGGAGGGCACGCAGCTCTCTCGGCCTTCCCAGGGAGGCAGGGAAGAGGAGGAGGAGGAGGAGGGCACTGAGGCCGCAGAGGCTTCGGCTCTGACTCACCCACTCCAGGAATTTCAAAGAATGTAAACTGGCTCGGGGAGGGCCGCGGCCGGCCTCAAATAACACAGGCCTGTTTACCTTGCCCCGCTCCTAAAACCCCTCTGATTTGTAAGGTTTGGGCGAGAGCTATTCTAGGCAGGGGACAAATATCAGGGCTGTTTTTGGAACCAGATTATTTCCAGCATGTTAGCAAAAATGTCCGGATTTTTATTTACTTATTTTTTAAAATTGCTTCATGCGTCCTTAAATGAGCTCTTCCCCCTGTACTCTGGCTATATATATAGAGCCCTTGGGGATTTAAAAAGCACCTACGTACAAGCCCTGATGGGTGAAAATAGGCCTGGGTGGCACCCACGCCACCTTGCTGTCCTCTGAGACACAGCCGGCCACGGAGGCGTGTGGAGGGCACGCAGGGGGAGCGAGAGGCCATGGTGCCCACACCGGGGGTCGGGGCCCGATAAGATAATGCCCAGGTCAGGCCCGGGGTGGGCGTGTCCCATGTTAGTTCCTTCCCTGCCCCGTGGGTGCGCCAGGCGTGCTGTCGGGAGTCGGCAGGCCGCCCGGCGTGGGCGGCATTGACCCATTTTACAGATGGGGCAATGCGCCCGGTGACACAGCTCCCTGGGCAGGCACACCGGCAGCCGGTTCCGTGGATCCCAGCACGCTGGTCTCGGTGCCCGCAGCCACACCTCGCTGCCCATGGCCTCTGGGTCCTGGGGACCAGCTCTGGGATGGGCGTGTGACCGGCAGGGCCCTGGCCTCTGAGCATGTCTTGGTCCTGCCGCTGGACCACACGGCGGTGGTTCCAAATCCTGGCCGAGAAAGGGCGCTTGGCAGAGCGTGGGCGGCGGCCACGGAGGCGGCGAGGTCCTGGAGGCCGTGCCCAGTGCTCAGTGGCTCTTGAGGAAACGGAGTCTTGGTTTAAGCAATGGAGCCACCGTCCCATGGCCAGAGAGCCACAGCACGGGATTCCACAGACACCGTGTGGCCCCGTGGGTAACTGCCTGCCCCCGCCTCCCGCCCGGCGTCCATAGCAACAAGCCCTGCACGTGACTCCGGGAGGAACGGGGTTTGGGATTGTGATGCCCGCAGTCAGTGGCCTTGAATTTTCCCCCAGAGAGACCCAAGCCAGGCCCCCGGGGCCAGTGGCCTCCTTTCCCGGAGCGGGGATTCTGCTTGGGACCTAGCCTCATCCATCCCACTTAGCGTTCGGGACTGTCCCCACCACCTGGAGCGGCACCTTCACGTCAGCACCAGGATCGGGCTCACGTTCCGCAGTCTGTCTGTGTCACCTGGATGGCTGGCGCCTTGCTGTATTTTATTTTATTTTTTTAAAGTATATTTTATTGATTTTTTACAGAGAGGAAGAGAGAGAGGTAGAGAGCTAGAAATATTGATGAGAGAGAGACACATCGACCAGCTGCCTCCTGCACACTCCCCACCAGGGATGTGCCCGCAACCAAGGTACAGTCCGCAGGCCTATGCTCTACCCACTGAGCCAAATCGGTTTTTGGCAACCTTGCTGTGTTTTAAATCTGTGAAAACCGACAGCTGGCCTGGCCAGTGTGGCTCAAGGGTTGAACATGGACCCATGAACCAAGAGGTCACCGGTTTCATGCCCGGCCAGGCCACATGCCCGGGTTTGGGGCTCCATCCCCCATGGGGGGCATGGAGGAGACAGCCAGTCCGTGTTTCTCTCCCCTCAGTGCCTCTGCCTTGCGTCCCCTCTAAAAAACCAATAACACCTGTGACTGCCTCTCCCTCTCCAGGAAGTGGACCCATCCAGCTGTGGCAGTTTCTGCTGGAACTGCTCTCGGATAAGTCCTGCCAGTCCTTCATCAGCTGGACCGGCGACGGCTGGGAGTTTAAGCTCGCCGACCCCGACGAGGTAGGGCCAGAGCCTGGGGATCGGTCTGGGGCGCCCGACCCCGCTCTCCCGGCTTTGGGTTCACACCCTCAGCTCCCCGGGCGTGGAGAGGGTCCCGGGACGGAGGCGAGCTCTCCCGGGGGGCCCGGCCTGGGAGTGTGCCCCGGCCCTGCTATCCGTCTTGCTCCGTCATTGAATGTAGAGGCGCAGGCAATACACCGAGGCTCCCTCCTGGCCGTGGGGCAGGGCCTAGGGAGATTGGCTTGTTCCTGTTGGGGGGGAGGGAGCCTTGTTCTCCCCTCGTGTGCACACCGGCTGGGCTCCTATGCCCCTCAGCTGAGCTGGGCGGAGCCGCCCCAGCCGTGCCAGGAGGAGAGAGCCGGGGGCAGGTCCAGCCCTGCCCATCAGGAGGAAGCCCCGTCCCCTCCCCAGCCCCTGGGAAGCCGAAGCACTGAGATCCCTGATGTCACCAGCTCAGAACCCCACTCAGCATCTGCTGGGGGGAGGAAGACCCTAAAAACCGGAGTGGGAGAGGAGGGGGAGGTCGGGGGGGTGAGCACAGCTTGTCCCTGGCCTCAGGACCCCCAGTTCGGAGCCCTTGGTTTCTGGGAGGTTGTGCTGAGTGAGGGGCTGTAGGAGCCCCGCACCAGGCGGCACTGTGGGTGGGGGCGCCACACTCCCCTCCGCCCCTCCCTTGGTTAAGGTGACCAGATCGTCCTGCTTTTGGCGGGACAGTCCAGATGTTTAACGACTATCGGGACTTTTTTTAAAAAAACGCCGTGGGACGCAGGGAAAAACTGTTAAACATCCGGACTGTCTGGTCCCCTTACCCTCGGTCCTCGGAGAGCCAGCTGAGGGGCGCGCCCTGGGACCGCCCTCAGGCCACCAACGGGACCTCTGGGGTCCTTCCTTGGGCAGGTCCCCCGGCGAGCACGTCGGGTAATGGCCGATGGGGTCGGACTGAGCTCTCCCCGCCCCGTCTCCCCCGCAGGTGGCCCGGCGCTGGGGCAAGCGGAAGAACAAGCCCAAGATGAACTACGAGAAGCTGAGCCGCGGCCTCCGCTACTACTACGACAAGAACATCATCCACAAGACGTCGGGCAAGCGCTACGTGTACCGCTTCGTGTGCGACCTGCAGAACCTGCTGGGCTTCACGCCCGAGGAGCTGCACGCCATCCTGGGCGTCCAGCCGGACACCGAGGACTGAGGCCGGGGCCGCCGCGGGGTGGGGCCATCCCGACCGACGCCCCGGGCCCTGCCGGCCGCCCCCACGCCGGGGGGGGACAGCACCGAGAAGCAGTGGCCTTTTCCTTCCAAACCTGCGGCTCTTTGCCCGGAGCACACGGCGGGCGGGCGGCTTCCGGAGCCTGTGGGCAGGAACACGCTATTTGGGGGCTGCAGCCGCGTGGACGCGGCCGAGGGGGCGCCCTGAGGGGCCGCGTGAGGCTGCGGGCGTCCTCGGAGGAGGAGGGAGCGTGTAGACGCGCACATTTTGTTCGTCCTCTCCGGCCGTCGGACAGGAAGGCGGGAGGGGCGGGCAGCCATCGTGCCGTTTCGGACGCGGGTTTGTACATAGGATTGTAATCTTACCCCTGTTTATCTAAGCCCTCACCGTTCTATTTAACAGAAGTTGTATATTGTAATTTAAAGTAACTCTATGACTCTGTGACATAAGAGTGCGCAACGCGTACCCCGTGTTTTTTTCAAGAGCGCCCACGACGGCGGTTTGCAAACCGTGGCCCTGACGCACATCGTTTGCATTTACTGTGCCTACAGGCGAAGGTCTAAGGGGGCTCGCCCCCGGTATTTGTGTGTGTGTGTTTTGTTTTGTTTTGTTTTTTTGCATTGCCCGGGCTGTTCTCCGGCAAGGACGTTGTTCATTTGGGGATTTTTATAAGAAATGTAATGTTATTATCTGGGGCCGCCTCCGGCCTCTCCTTTGGATTGTAACGTAAAACCTCTAACGCAGTATTTTTCTTGACGGAGGGCATATGTTCCTCATGCCGACGCATGCCTTTCAGCCCGTGGATCCACAAACCTGGTTTCCCAGTTTGTCTGTGTTCCTCCTGCAGCTCACCCCTCCCCACCCCCCCGAGCCCCACGTGACTCTGATTAAAATAAGAATACTATTTTTGGAAAAATATGCAAACTCCTTTTCTGAGACCAGGAGGGATTTATGTAGCAGCTATTTTTACTGTAAAAGTATTTCACTGGAGAAAAAAAAAAAATGTAATTTGTAACAAGAAAGCTTTATTTTTTATCTCGGCTCCGCGTCCGCGCGCTGTGGGGAGCGGGAGGTGGGGGCGGGGACCTCGGATGTGAACGGAGCGAGCGTGTGGGGCCCCCTCCTCGTTCTCCGCGAGGCTCGGCCGTCTGTCTGGATGCCACGCCGCTCCTCGCTGCTCGGCAGCCGCGGCAGCACCGTTTTGCTTTATTCTTGTATTTTGGATGCAGAACGCCCAGAGGCCCAGGGCCTGAGCGAGGCTGGGAGAAAGCGTGGAGCTGGGTCACGCGGAGAAGGCGTTTTGATTGACGGCAAATTTCCCGCCGTTACTAAGAGTCGCCCGGGGCTTCGCGTGTGCCTGGCGTTCATGGGTGACCCAGCTCCGTGGGTGGCAGAGCCGGACAGGGGTCCCTCGCATGGTGAGAGGGACCGTGCACTTGGCAACAAGGACATGCTGGGGAGGGCACCAGCCGGGCCCCGGCCTCTACACACAGGATGTCTCCCGGGCGGGACCTGCCCACCGCCCGCCTGGACGCCTGTTTATGACATCGACGGGCATGTGACGGGACACGTTAGCCACCGGCTCATTGTACATGGGGTCGGACCCCCTGGAGCCAATACTGGGCTGTTGTTGTTCTGACCGTCCCGGTGGGCGGCTGCGTGCGGTCCCACCTAACCGCGATGGGAGCCGAGGTCCCCTCCAGACCTCTGGCGTGGCCGCGGACAGAACCTGAGTGCAGAGATTTTGTAGCTTGGCCGTTTTCTTTCTCAAATAAAAGTATTTTGTTTATATAAACGCCTCCGCGTGAGCGTCGTCCTTCTCCATCCCCACGCGGGCGGGGTGGGCAGAGGGGGAGGGCTCGGCCTGAGTCACGGCTCCATGTAAGGGAGTTTTACACGCGGTGGCCAACTACTAAATGGTGACCAGGCTGGGCCCAGCTGGGAGCCCTCCCTGCAGGCATCCCCGAAAATTGTTCCTTCAAGTGAAAAGTTCATTTAGGAAGGGCCTAGAGCCAAAACCGATGTGGCTCAGAGGGTAGAGCGTCAGCCTGCGGACTGAAAGGTCCCAGGTTCGGTTCCGGTGAAGGGCATGTGCCTTGGTTGTGGGCACATCCCCAGTGGGAGGTGAGCTAGAGGCAGCTGATCGATGATTCTCTCTCATCGATGTTTCTAACTCTCTATCCCTCTCTCTTCCTCTGTAAAAAATCAAATCTATTTTTAAAAAATAAATAAGAAGCATCTAGAATAGGAAGATTCCGGTTCCATCTTCGCTGGGGGGGATGGGGGAGGGGGTTGGCAGGCACAGGGAAGGGATGTGGGGATGTTTACATGTAAGAATGATAGGCTCTGAGGTTCAGGGGCTTTTGTGATGGGGGCAGGACTCCTTCGCCAGACAGGAGGGTGCAGGTCCCGGGACCCATCCTCTCCGAGTCCTCAGGCTCCTCTCTATGCCAGAAGGAGGGAGAACGCCACAAAACCCGGGCGGTCCCATCAGAGGGGCGGGAGCCAGCTCCCGGCACGCACCGTCTCTCCCCAGATCTGCGGCAGGTGGTCGTGTGAACTTGGATGGGACTATTGCCACCGAGAAACCGGCACACACGACAGATGAGGGGGCTCCCGGGCCCAGGGGGCTGCTCGGTAAGCATGGGCCAGCACCCCGACGGTCACCCACGTTCACCTTATCAGACATCCATCCCCTTGAACGTAAAATAATACCACATAGTAACATTGTGCCGAAACCGGTTTGGCTCACTGGATAGAGCATCAGCCTGTAGACTGGAGGGTCCTGGGTTTGATTCCGATCAAGAGCATGTACCTTGGCTGTGGGCACATTCCCAGTGGGGAATGCGCAGGAGGCAGCTGATGGATGTTTCTCTCTCATCGACGTTTCTAGCTCCCTCTCCCTTCCTCTCTGTAAAAAAATCAATAAAATATATTTTAAATAAATAAAGTAACATGGTTATGGAAAAATCACCATTTTTCTGAGAGTGCCTTTTCCCTGCCTCCCGATCTCTCGGATGTCTGTTTTCGGGGAAGAGGGCTGGGTTCTGACACCGTTGCCTTCGGGCTGCTGGGACAGGTTGTGAAGAAGATCAGGCCTCACGCAGATCCGTAGCTGGAGGAGGGAGAGGCGAGGTGTAACTCTCAGGTCTCGGTGGGCATTGTCTGCTGTTACACTGAAGCCGGCAATGTGCTTACACGGCAGCTGGAAGCGAAACCATGTCAATAAGCCATGTCCCTGTGGTTGCGGGAAGTCCCCCAGGCCCGTCTGGCACTTGGCACGGGCTCTGACCCCGGTGTGATTTCGTAATCACATGGAAAATATTGCTTCAGCGTGTTGGCCCATGTCAGTACACGGCATCAAGCAATCGCATTCGTTATTATTACCACCCATTTCATCAGCAAAGCGCTGGGAAGTGGTCAAGCTCTAAGTGGCAGCCAGAAATGTCGAAAAATTCAGAATTTTTTTACTTGAAAGCTCAAATTTTATCATCAGCAACAAACACCAACTTTTCTTCGAAGTGACAGACTTGTTTCCTTTACTTTTGAGGAAATACTTGTCAAATACCCAGGTCTGAATAAATGTAATTTATTAAGTTGCTCTTTCAATAAATATGGTGTTCATGAATAAAGTGGCTAGTGTAGCTTACAACTCACACAAGTTCTTTTCTTTTTTTTTTTTTTTTTGGAAGATAGCATCAATATTTACTTTATATATTAAATTTAAAATATTAAAACATAAAAGCATTTTTTCTAATTTTCCCCCAGTTGACGTACAATATTATACATATTAGTTTCAAGTGTAGCCTAGTGGTTAGACACTGATATATCTTACAAAGTGACACCCCACCCCCTGATAAGTCTTGTAACCATCCATACTAATAAAAGGGTAATATGCTAATTAGATTTAGTCGACCAGGCATCTTCTGGTTGTCTGTACCTCCTTCCAGACAAAGCCGTGGTGGTGGGGGCCGAGGCAGGGTTGGTTAGGGACGATCAGGTTGGCAGGCAGGTTAGTGGTTAGGAGCCAGCAGTTCTGGATTGCAAGAAGAATATCCCGGATTGGAGAGGGTACAGGCCAGGCTGAGGGACACCCCCCCTCCACCATGCACAAATTTTTGTGCACTGGGCCTCTAGTTTATAATTATATTATCATTGACTATATTCTCTAGCAGCATAAGGATATGTGCACTTTTCATTTTATTACCCAGAAATTAAAAAGATGTGTATTCACTTATTCTTAAAAAATTAATTTTTACGGCTCTGTGTAGGACATTTTCAAGGAGACTGGTACTTTCCATGCAAGTTCAAGGTGGTGAGGATCGCAGTGAGGCCAGCGCAGGTGAGTGCCAAGGTCTGGGTGGTTTTTCCCGCCTTTGCTTTTACACCCATCCCTGCAACTGTCAACCCAGGAAGAGCCAAACGTATTCCTATTATTACAAGAACCATTCTGAGCTTGGGGATCCCCGCTCCCCTCAAAAGGCTGTCAGAGGCCCCGTTATTCAGAGACCTTGCCTGGAGGAAGGTTCCAGAAGCACAGAGGGCGGGAGGACCGTTTTCCTCGCTCAGCCAGCACGTCTATGCTCCCGGTCTTTTCACAGCCAGTCGAGAAGAGTTTTTTAAATTCCCAGGCAAAAGCGTCGTCTGGTTCTGTGGGGTGACCTTCATTCCTGTGGGGGAACTGGATTCTCTCGGGGCCCTCTGCACCCTTCCCTCTGTCCTTTTGATCTTCACTCCCATCCAAAGCGTTTTAAACTTAGAATAGGATGTATCTTTCACTACAATTTTTTAAAATTCGTTTTTCTTAATGTGCTCAAAACTAAGGATGCGGTGAGGTGCCCTGCCCCTCAGTCTTTCCACGTGGTGGAGAAAGAGCAAACTTAGATTGCCTTTAGCTCTCTTCCCCTGCTCCCCGACCCACCTCCCCCCGACCCCACCAAGGCCTGGTTCTCCCTCACAGGGACCTGAGGTCACCGTGAATGGCCCAGGGCGGGCCTCACTACAGGCCTGATGGGGCTGCTGGCCGGGTGTCTGAGGCGCAGACAGCAGGGCGGGGGAGGCGGTGGAGGTGGGGGCGGCGGGGGGGGGGGGGGTGAGGGTTAGGTGACCCGCCTGTTTCACCTGCTTGGGGAGCACCAGGCGGGCGGCAGGGGGCAGGGGTTTTGTTTGTGCTTTGGAGCCAGACTCTGGGTTATCCCTGTTGTGCGCTGGTGTGTGACCTCAGGCAGGTGGCTTAAACTCCGTGCCTCAGTTTCCCCTCCTAAAGTGGGGTTGCCGGATAGCGGTGGGCGATGAACCCCTGGTGTCAGATTGGGAAGCCAGTGGCCTAAGGCTCCATGTAAGTCGGGAGCCATGCAGTCCGGCGGGGGGGGGGGGGGGGGGGGGGAGGGGGGAGGGGGGAGGGAAGAGGGGGGACTGCCGAGAAAACAGGGGTCCCCAAGGTCACGGCTCCTTTTCTATGAGAAGAAATGAGACTCAGCCCCAGGCCTCTGCTCCCCAGGGTGCTCTGGCCGCCATAACCAAGCGTTGGCTGTGCTTCCCCTCTGTTGCCCAGCTCCCCACGCTGCCCGATCCTCCTTGCCCGGCCCGGGGTTCACGTCGTAAACTGCCCCCGCACCTCCCACCCAGAGAACACGCAGTCCCCGCGGCCCAGCTGGTGGCGGCTGATCAGTCTGAGCAGAGGCAGAGTCCCGCCATCGGGGCCGGATGCTAACCTGTCTTCTCTGAAAGAGCCAAGCAGGAGGGCGTGCCTGGCCGAGGGGGACCCCTCCGTGCCACCTCTGCAGCCCCTGGCGGGCCGGGTGCGCACACGGGATGCCGCCTGGCCCCTGGCGCCGGGCAGACCAGGTTTGGTCCGAGCCGTTGTGGTGACGCCGGGACTGGGACGGACACGGCCTCTGTCCACGTGCTCTGAGCCACGGCCCCGCCTCGTCTCCCAAGGTCACGTTCAGAGGGCCCAACAGCCCGGATTGCCACATCGGCCCCCGCCAGCCTGTGTCTGCGGCTTCCCGCTCTGATGTATGGAAGTGGGGCTCAGCACGCACGTGTGTGTGTGTGTGTGTGTGTGTGTGTGTGTGTGTTGCTGCTCCGGGGAGCCCGTGGCTGGGGAGTAGAACATGGCAGCAAGGAGGCAACAAGCAACGAAAATTGCATGTCAATGGTGGTCCGTCTCCGTGTATGGGGGCCAGTCCCACCGAATCGCATCCATCAGAATGCAAAGGCGTAACTGCTAATCGTGAAACATGGTACCATTTGTAAGGCTCCCTGCCGTCGGTCATCTCCCTGCAGCCCTGGGCGGTTGGTGTTGTTGTGCCCATTTTACAGACGGGGCCTCCGTAAAGGAGGTGACATACTGAGTTACCGGGCTTTAAGGCGGCAACATGTGCATTCTGGAAGAACACAGGTAGTTCGTGTCCCAACACTAAACAACTTGGAATCAGCAAAAGTGGACTCTGGGGACACCAGTCACCCGAGTGAGTGTGGCTCACCTGGAAGAGGCACATTGCAAACTCAAGAGCAACTCCTACTATTTTTAAAGAGAAGTGGGATTGATCATGCTGAGAGAGAAGATAAACAGATACACAAAAATGTGCAATGCCAGCCACACAAATAAACAGAACAAAGAGAACACAATAATGAATATGGTCAGCATTCATTCAAATATCTCAATACCACCTTAAATGTCAACGGCCTAAATACATTACTACAAAGACAGAGACTGTCTGAGTGGATGAAAAAAACAAGACCCAGCTATAGTGCTGCTTTTAAGAAACCAGTTCAGCTATAAGGCACAGTGAGGTGAGAGTAGAGGGATGGACATGGAGCACCATGTGACACTAATTTTAAAAAGCTGAAATCAGCCCTAACCGGTGTGGCTCAGTAGATAGAACATCTGCCTTCGGACTGAAGGGTCCCAGGTTCGATTCCGGTCAGTTGTGGGCACATCCCCAGTAGGAGGTGTGCAAGAGGTTGCTGATCAGTGTTCCTCTCTCATCGATGTTCCTGATCCTCTATCCCTCTCCCTTCATCTCTGTAAAAAATAAAATTAAAATGAATAAAATCTATTTTAAAAAATAGATAAAAAGCTGTAATTGCTGTGTAAATGGCAGACATGGAAGAGTAGAGAGCAAGAAAAGTGACCAGGGCTTGGGGTGGGAAGTAAGTAGGACTTGCTGGAGTGCGAGGGGTTTTTATGTAAGGGGAGCTGTTCCCTGGGTCTACAATGGTGAGTAGGACATCACGCGTTTGTCAAAAAACTCAGCACGTCCAACACAAAGTAGGAACCAGAGGGACTATAGTTGACAATGATGTACACCATCGGTTCATCCGCTGACCCTGCAGCCGAACCCCAGCCAGGCCAGCTGTCCACAGCACTGGCTTCTTCCTGTGGGATGACAGGGGCACAGGTGAACTCTGTATTTTCCACTGAAGATGTATTTTTATTTTCTTTATTATTTTTTTATTATTTTATTTTTATTTTGTGTTAATCCTCACCCGAGGATATTTTTTTCTACTGATTTTTAGGGATGTGAGAATAAACAAATCATCTTTCCTGTCGAACGGTTTAGACAGCCGCCATTGTGGACCCCGTGACTTGGCTGCCGCCATGTTGGCCACATGGCTTGCAGCGCCCCTGGGGGCCGCCATCTTGAAACAGCAAAGGCCAACCACTCCCTTTGAATTAGCCAATCTCGAAAGACTATGCACATGAGCTCCAATAAAGAGCAAAGGACAGGTCACATGCGTCAGGGAGTATAAACCTGAGCAGACCATGTGTGTGCACTCCTCTATGTAAAAGTAAAGATGGTTGCCTTGCTGCCTGGCTCTCGAGTATGTTTTGTGTTCTACCAGGGAGAATGGAAGAGAGAGGGAAAGACAGAGAGGAACATCGATGTGAGAAAAACACATCGATTGGCTGCCTCCTGCACATGCCTGCACCAGGACCGGGGCTAGAGAAGAGCCTGCAACCAAGGTACATGCCCTTGACCGGAATCAAACCTGGGACCCTTCCATCCACAGGCGGACGCTCTATCCACTGAGCCAAACTGGCTAGGGCAAGATTTACTTTTCTTTAACCTTCACATTGCTCTAAAAAATAAAGTCTAATGAAAAAGGAAAAGAAAACAACTCTCACTTCAGACCACAGCTAATCTCTCCCCCATCACCACCAGGCTTCTGCTCTCTCCACTCAGGGGGACCCCTGCCCCGCTGGGGGCCCCAGACTGGCCTCACTGACTGCTGGCTCCTTTTCCTCTCGGGTAAAAAGACTGGGACAGCCTGTCACACAGAGCTCCAGGGGACAGACTGAACGGCTGGGCCTGGGTCTGCACAGAGGTGCTGGGAGTGGCGTGAGCTTCATGACACAAAAGACGCCAAACTGAGCCACAGGAAGGACACGCCCCTCCCAGTGACCAGTTGTGAAGAGGACTCCATGGACTGAGACCCTTCCCGGGGCCCCCTGGGAGGTGTGGGCTGGTGACAGCGAGGCACCCTGGGAAGCACCCAGGTCACGGGGTCACCCAGGAGCAGAGTCACCCTGTTCAGGGAGCCTTGGGCAGGTCCTGCTGGCGCCGGCCTCCAAGGCTGCGGGAACTCCCAGTCCTCATGGCTTCCTCCTGAGATGCTAGGGCTGGAATCCAGGCCCCTTAGTCAAAACCTGTGGGGACCCCTTGAGTCCAGGGCCCCTGCCCGCAGTGACCACACAGAAGGAGGGGGAGTCTGGGAGGAGGGACAGCCCGGGACCTTTGTGGGCAGCGGCAGGTGTCCCTGCAGCAGAAGGAAACTTAGCTCAGGGGGATGGGCCTCACCCGGGACCAGCCCAGGTCTGCCCTCACTGGCTCTGGCACAGCAAGGGGCATGGCCGGCCCTGCCCTGACCCACCCCCACCCCCAGGTATGCTGGGGAGCCAGGGGGCCCGAGGGCCAGTAGAAAGCCCATGAAATCATTGGTCTGGCCGTGCCCAGGCATCAGGGGCGAGCTAATTAAATGTTTGGCCAACTATAGCAGGCTAATGTTTAAGTGGATAATTTTGTCTGGCCCAAGAATGATGTTAGAAATATCCCAATGGCCCCGGGCAGGAGAAAGGTCGCCCAACCCTCTCCTCCTGCCCCTGGGCCTGCAGCCGGGCAACCCCGTCCTATTTCGGAGCCAAGTTCCTGGCTGTTTTCTAGCCCTACCGGCTTCCCCTCCCCCAGCCCAGCTGATCACCTGGTTGCTAGGCACCTGGTTACCTTGGAGACAGAACACTCGCAGGGCCCCTGGCGGTCAGTGGCACAGCCGGGCCAGCCACGGAGGGCCTGCTGCGGGCCATCGGAGCACCTGTCGGGGGCGCTGCTGCTGGTTTCGGAGAGCCTGAGCCATGTCCTGAGACGTCTTGTTCCCCTGGGGGATCCCGGTGGGCGCCCTGGTGGTGGTGTCTGGGTAAAAGGTTCTGCCCGCCGTCAAGTCTGTGCAAAATGTGAGAATACTGAGCCGATGGCAAAGCCGAGGGCCCCTCAGGTCCCCGGGGGAGGCTGGGCCTCTGCTGTCACAGACCTTGTCCTCCCGGGCACTGAACACACACCTGAGCAGGTGCCACCTCGGGACCCGGATGACAGAGCCCACCTCATGCACGTCCCCTGGACCATTGATGGGAAGCCGGGCTCAGAGCCTCGGGATGGACGGGAACAACCGCAGGGGAACTAATGGTAATTTGCCCGAAAGCACTCATCACCCAGAGCCCGGAGCTGCCAGGAGGAGGATGGGAGGAAGCAGACACCAGGAGCAGGAGGAGGAGATGGAGCGGGAGCCGGGAACGGCACCAAGGGAGCGGGTCCTGGAGGTACACCTGGTCAGCGCTGGGAACCGCTGGAACCCACCCCACCCCCCAGGCCTGGCAACTCCCGGTCACGTGGGTGATGGGCGGGGCATTGCCTCCAAAGAGGGGAGCAGGGCATGGGGATCCACTCGCCCTTGGCTAGGCAGTTGCTCTCCAGGGCGCCCCTCCTGCTGCTGATCTCCCTGTGGCCTTCCCAGGGCCCCGAGGAAGAGGGGGACCAGCCAGGCAGCGGGGGAGCAAAGGCGATGAGTGCAGAGCCGGCCGCAGGAAGGAGGCTGCAAACCGAGAAAGTCGCACCTGAGCGAGGAGATTCCAGGCCGGAGCTGGAGCTGCCACAGCTGCAGACGCACACGGAGACCCTGTGACTCAGCCTCACCAACACCTGCTGGAGGCAGACATGGAGGAGAAACTTTCCACGCCTGGAGAAGCATGAACTCCGTGAGTCGGGTTCTGGGCGTGCACGGGGAGATGACCTGAAACATGAGGAGCAGCTGTGAAGAAGCACTTTCTACCCGACAGTGAGCCCGATGCCAGCAGGGAGGAGCTGAGGGCGCACGCATGTACAGCAAGTTCCAGGACCTGAGGAGAGAAAACAATCAACAGGCAGATGCTGGCCAAGGTCAAGTCCAAGTCCCAGCCTTCCCAGGTGGCCCTGCTGCTCCCGCTGCTCCCCCTGCAGCCCACAGAGGCCCTGCAGCCAGGCCGTCCCCTGGGTCGGGGTCCCCCAGGAAGGAGGAGGGTGCTGCCGGGAGAGCTCAGGAATCCGGGGTCACCTGCTGGTGTGGCTCAGCATCCCTGCAGCGGGGTCCTGAGCACCCACCGCGGGGCACAGCCTCGGCCTGGGTTTCTCTCCAGTGATTCTGACTGACCTCGCTCTGGTTTGGCGCTCACTGCATTCATGCCCCACCCACCCTCAGCAGACACGGCACTGGGACTGTACCGCGGTGCATGTGAATATAGATCCCTTCATACCCTGCTCACGGGTGCAACATTCCCCCGAGACCCTTTAGAATTACAGACTGGACGCCTTGTGTTTTTATTTAAATGGCCACCGTGATCTGAACCCCGCCCTCTTAGTTTGACTTGGACGTTTAAACAATGGCCATGTTCGCTATGGCTATTGTTACACATCTATAGACTTAATGTGTACCTAAAAAAAGTTTGGCTGGTTTTACAAACAATGCAAACAAAACACTTCAGCAGGACAACGCTCCATTCAAACTACGTAATGTTTGCAGTGCTTTGGTCCTAAATTCATAGTTTAATCCTAAAAATCATAGGATAGTTTAGCCCTACATTCCTAGATTAGAAACCTTTAGATTTCTTTCCGGCTGTATAGTTTTATCTTATTATTTGTTTTTTTGTCTAAGATCCTGTTTATTGTTTAGCATTTCTAAATTTTATGCCTTCAAAATAATAAAAAAGCTTTCTCTTGATGGCAAATTCACACACATACACTTACTCTCATTCTCTCTCTCCTCTCTCTCTCTCTCACACACACACACACACACACACACACAACATACAAGGTCCTCTTAGTTGTTTGAATCTGAAGAAATTGTAAAAACTGCTGCCAGTTGGAAGAGGTGTTTTCCATAAATCAGTCCCAGGAGACAAAGCGGTGAGCATGTCCCTTGCACAGAGAGAAGGCCCCAGACTCACACACTCTCAGAGCGGAGCTGATGCGTCTGACAAGCCCCACCAAAAGCTGCTCAGGGCGGGCCGGCTGAGACAGAGCTCAGGCGCCTCCCCGGAACAGGCATGGGGGGTGGACATGGCCTGCACCCAGGGGCCAGCCATCGGGAACCTGGGCCTGGGGGACGGAGGGCTGCGGGGTCCTCTGAGCCCAGTGAGGGGCCTGTCCCCCCCCTCTGTCCTGTCCTCAGTTACCCCGGCTGGGGACAGCCCCCCGGGGCCCGGGGTGTGTGGGCCGGGTGGGCTCGGGCACAGAGCAGGCCGGGAAAGGGCTGGAAGCGTTTGGAGAATGCCCACCAGACATGATGCACTTTGACCCACACAGCGTGGGCTTTGCTGCCTCGTTCACGCTGTGTATTTAGCAAACGCCCACGGAGCTTCCCTGTGGCTTCCGGAGGCCCAGGCACGTGGACACAGTGAGCCCTGGGCCCGGAGCGGGCATTCTGGTCCCTCCTGGCGGGAGCGGGGGAGGGTTTTCTCTGGGACACAGTCCCCACGTGAGGACACTGGCAGCCCCTGGCAGCCCCTGGCTGGGCAGGACGAACAGGCGAGCCTCTTGCTCCCTGGACCCCGGCCACATCCAGCGGAGGAGGCCACAGCAGGGCAAGCACCAGCCTGGAAGCCAGAAACTCCGGGGCCCGAGTGGTCCCCACGGTGAGAGCTGAGGTGGCAGGAAGGGGCTGGGATGGGATCGGCAGGTCGTGGGGCTTTGAGAGTTCACAGGACTAAGTTCCCGAGCTTCCCGGCCAAGCAGAAAGGGACCCGCGACCAGGAGGAAGCCGTCCTCAGGAGCAGCAGAGAGGGCAGGGCTGGCTGGCACGGAGCTTGCCCGGTCCACACAGACACCCTGCCATGTCCCGGGCGGGTCTTCCTGGGGGCCTCTGGGGCGCCCTGTCTGGCCAGAGTCCCGGGGGGGAGGGCTCATTCAGCCTCCCCAGCCCCCCTCTGGGCTCAGGGGAGTCATAAAGCATCTTACTACCAGGCCACATGGTTCCCAACCACAGGTGAACCCCGACTACAGATGGCCCCTGCGGAGCTCCTGACTGGTGCCCGCCCACGCTGCCCTGCGGCACCCATCCTGAGCAGTGGTCAGAGAAGCCCCGCCCCTTCCTCACCCCCTGCTGGACCGTCCAGTCCCTGTCAGCATCCGTGTGAGTCGGAGAGACCTTCTGCTCGGCCCCTGGTCTTGGGGGACCCCGGGCCTTCTCTCCTGAGCTTGTGGCAAAGGCTCTCTCTCTCCACACACACACATACACACACACACACACACACACACACACACACACGTGCACACGCATGTCCAGCCAGCGTGGAATCAGAGGACAGTTACATGCCCAGGGCAGGAGTCTGTCCCCCCATCCAACAGCCGGTTGCTGAGCGCAGGGGCCCAGGGGCCAGCCCTGCCAGCGCTCCGCCTGGAGGGTGCTCGGGCCTGTTTGGGGGCCACGCAGAGTTTACCTGCGTTTGGAAAAGGAACGTGTTGTTTATGGTCTCTGAACTGTGCCAGCGAGGATGCCGGGAAGACAGAGCCAGGGCCGGGGGTGGGGGCTGGGCGTACTGTGTACGGACGTGCTGCCAGGGAAATGTGAAACCTGCGGCATGTCTGGCGCCCAGGGCCAGGAGGCAGGACGGTGTGTCAATCCCGGCTCCCCGGCTGCCCGGCCGCTGTCACAGGTCCGAGCATGCACCCGGGCGAGCTGAGGTGCCAGGTCCCCCAGCGCGGGGGAACCCGGGCCAGCAGATGGCAGGGGCCGGGCTGCTTGTGTCGGGGAGAAAGAGTGCTGGCTGGCAGCTGGGCTATCCAGCCCGGGGTCCCCCAGACCAGAGGCCGGACAGAAGGTTTTTCTGACTCACAGGGATGCTGACAGGGACTGGACGGTCCAGCAGGGGGTGCGGAAGGGGCAGGGTCTTCCCTGACCACTGCTCAGGATGGACGCTGCAATGCAGCATGGGCAGGGGACCGTGTGAGGGGGGTCCACAGCGGCCATCTGTAATCGGGGTTCACCTGTGGTTGGGAAGAGATGTGGGCTGGAAGTAAGATGCTTTATGACTCTGATCAGCCAGAGGAGGAGCTGGGGAGGCGGTGAGGAACCCTCCCACAGAGACTCTGACCTTCCCTGGCTGCAGCGCCTCCCGATGGGGCTGTGGCTCCGTCTCCAGGGCGCCCCTGCTGGGCTCAGAGCGAAGAGCAGGTGGGGCGTCGGGTGGCCCTTCACTACGAAGCCCTGGCCAAGGCTCTCTTCTGGCGCCCAGGTGAGCAGCGGCTCTGGTGCCAGTGTCATCAGGCCCACAGCGCCCGTGTGCCCACTGGCCGGGCGCCTGCCGAGGCCAGGCCCGCCCCGTGCCCTCCCACCCGTTCCCCGCAGGGCGGGCGTAAGGTCTCCGGTCTGCAGCTGAGAAGCAGCAAATCCGATTCCCAAAGCCCGAGAGGCCAGAGCCAGACCTGAACCCTCACCTGCAGGGGGCCTGGCCTCCCCCTCCCCTTCCCCCTCTGCCCACACTGAGTCTGTTTGCCTCCCACCCTGCCTGCCTCTTTCTGCCGCTCCCTTTCCCCAGCTCTTCCTCCTCTCTCTCCTTTGCCTCCTCTCCGCCTCCGAAGGCCGGGTGATCTGCCCGGCACCCCTCTCCCCCTGGGGGCCCCCAGAGGAGCGCTGTGTGGGTGCTGGGCACCTGGAGATGGTGGGCCTTCTCACTGACCTGAGCGTTGGTAACTGCCCCTAAGCTATACAGACGAGGTTGTGCCCAGGGGTTTCCATGAAAAATCAAGGCGAGCTGAACACCTGACTGACTGGTTGGTTCCCGCTTCCATGCAGCGTTCAGTCAACCCCTGCTACTGCGTCACTCAGGGGCGGGGGCGGGGGGCCTGCTGGGTGGCGGGGGGGAGGGGGATGGGAGGCAGGGAAGGAGAGAGGAGGGTGGGGAGGAGGCAGGGAAATGGACCCTTCCCCAGGATGAATCAGACTTCTTCCAGGAGACCTCTCGCCCTGATTTCCGGGCCCATTTTGGACTTAAACCCTCTTGGAGCCATCAGCTCTTTGCGTCCTCGCTGCCAGTCCCTACATCTCTCCCTGGGAGCTGAGCTTTTCCCGTTTGAAAAGTAAAGAACAAAGAGCCCTCAGGACAGCTCGCAACACTGCTGGAGAGAGCGGTCCGGGCAGAGATCACTCCCTGTGACCGGAGACGGCACTGTCCTGCCAGCCAGACGCCGCCGCCCCTCTGGCTGCTCCGCGGTGCCCGACGCCTCCTCTAGACACCGAGACGCCCCTGAAACCCGCCGTCCGGGGGTCCGGGAAATGCCCGCGGAGCGATCGCAGACACTGGCGTGTGGGGAAGACTCGTGCAAGGAGCGTGTGGAGCAACCAGCGGTCCCCATCAGGTTTCCAGGGTTTGAATCCCAGCTCTGCCACGCACTGGCCCGTGTGTCCTTGGGGAGTTTACCCACGCTGCGAGCTCCAATCTCTGCATCTGCGGAATGGGGGATTTTAACCCCTGCCTCACCGTAAGGCGGCGATGCCCTTCATGGCATGCGTGTAACTCAGTTTGCCGACCGCTGGGCTGGGGGCTCACTCACAAGGAGCAGCAGCAGCCTGTAATTATCGGAATCGAGAGTCTAGGTCAGCGGTCGGCAAACTGGTTAGCCGGCAGAGCGGCACACCGCGGCTCGCGGGACGCATGTGGCTCGAGAGCCGCAGTTTGCCGACCCCTGGTTTAGTGTGCGCTCAAACGCAGTTCTTCCCACCCAGGTTCACGCGTGGACCGTGAGGAGGCACGTCCGGGGGGCAGCCGGGGTGAGGACAGGGGGAGGGAGGACTCGGCCCTCACGGGAGGTGGGAGCGCTCAGAGCAGGGGGTGGCAGAGCCGTCTGCCTCCTGCCCCTGCCCCCCCCCCCACCGCTCCCCCCAGAAGCAGCGCTGAGTGGCAGCGTCGGAGGCGGAGTCTGCAGGCTCTCTATCTGCCTGAGTGTGAAGCTCAGAGCCACGCTGGTCTCCAGAGGAACGCTGTGGGTGGCACACTTTACATGTCAAACCCCCTGCGTGTGCAGAGGGCCACAGCCTGTGATTGTCACTCCTCTGGGAGCACTTTACGCTTTCAGTGCTGAGAGGCTGTCAGCATGGGGGGCGGGGGCTTTTAGCGGCTTTCCCCATCCTCCCCCGCTATCCATTATCCCCCCTCTGGTTCCCCAGGGGGCCCAGAGCACATCCCACCTGGGGGGCTGGGCTCCCCACCCGGGAGTGAAACCCGAGGCTGGGACCTGCCCCTCCACCTGGCAGTGGCCTCCCACCTCCCAGCACCGGGCGGGCAGGACCCCCCAGCCCAGCCCCTGTCAGGGGTGAATAGACTCCCGCCCGAGCCCCGGCTCCTGAACTCACAGCACTGAGGACCCTGTGCCCCCGCCCGCCGACGGGAGGTCTCCTGTTCGAGATGGGTGCTGTCACGGAGAAAGATGTGGAGCCCAAGACCCTGAGAAAGAGACGCCGCCCCCGGGCCCCTGGATCCCCCCAGGCTCTGGAGGACCTACACCCCCGCTTAGTCCCTTTGCGGCCTAAGCCAGTCTGAGCTGAGTTCCTGCCCCTTGAGTGTGACAGACCTCACTGGCTGTGTTCTCAAACAGGTCCTCCTGCAGAGTCGGCATCCAGGGGGTGCCACAGTGAGGCTCACACCCCAGGCATCAGAGCGCGGTGTCCCCTGGGGAGTCAGCCCTGCTCGGGCACGGGGAACCTCACGGTGAGGCCTCCCCAAACAGCAGAGGCCACGAGGTGAAGGCTCCGCCGTGACCTCTGACCTGCCAGGCCCTCTGGAGAGCGGGGTGGGACTGGGGTGCTGGGCTCCGCTGGGTGCAGGGGAAGGAGAAGCCACCAGAGACCAGATGGGGCACCTCTGTCCCTAACCATCCATGGCCGGCAAACCGCGGCTCGAGAGCCGCATGCGGCTCTTTGGCCCCTTGAGTGTGGCTCTTCCACAAAATACCACGGCCTGGGCGAGTCTGTGATGAAGAAGTGGCGTTAGAAAAAGTTTAAGTTTTAAACATTGGCTTTCCAAAGGAATTTGAATCGTCGTCCTATTGATATCTGGCTCTTTTGACTAATGAGTTGGCCAACCACTGCTAACAGTGACACCAGGCACTTCTGGATCCCTGACCGAGGGTTCTTCCCGGCCTTCCCAACCCAGGCTGAGCCACCCGGGCTGCCCGCCCAGCGCCCCATGCCCAGCCCTCCTCCTCGCCCGCTCATCGGCCTTGCACAGCCAGGAGGGAAGAGGCAGCGCTAGTCCCGATGGAACCCCATCCTTGGACCCCAGAAGTTACTAACGATGCCAGGAGAGGCTCCTCATTCAACAGCTCCCGGAGCTCCCGCCATCCCAAGCGCCCCCTCAGCCCTGTCACCCGCGCCAGCACGGGCCACCGACTCCAGCAGATGCCCACCAGGCACTTTTCTCGTTAGTTCCATGAAGCCAGCGCGGGCTGAGCTGGTTTTACATTTGCCTCTTCTCTCGCATTCCCACTGCTGAGATGTCAGGCCTGAAGCACAGGTGAGGATGAATGAAGTGGAGAGACCGGGATAATTGTCAGATGGGCGTTAACGGGCAGTTCCGGCCCAACATCTCATTTCGGGCATGAGGTGGGATCTTTGAGCTGAAATCACATCTCCGCCCACCCCTGGACTCTGACTGGGGTGAGACAATCAGGCAGCTATTACCTCCTCTGTGAAGATCCATAAAGAATCGCTGGAGATAAAAGAGACATGTTCTCTCTCTCCAGGGCACAGGGAGCACCCGGTTCTAGCCGCCCACTTCCGGAGAGAGAGACACGGGCGCAGGGGCAGTGCTGGTGAGCATGTACGTCTCTCTGATTCCTCTCTCTCTACCTTTTCAGGAAACAGGTAACTGGACAAACAGCACAGAAAAAGCAAACCTCTGCCGAAACCAGTTTGGCTCAGTGGATAGAGTGTCGGCCTGCGGACTGAAAGGTCCCAGGTTCGATTTCGGTCAAGGGCATGTACCTTGGTTGCAGGCACATCCATAGTAGGGGGTGTGTAGGAGGCAGCTGATTGATGTTTCTCTCTCATCGATGTTTCTGACTCTCTATCCCTCTCCCTTCCTCTCTGTAAAAAAATCAATAAAGTATATTTTAAAAGAAAGGAAGGAAGGAAGGAAGGAAGGAAGGAAGGAAGGAAGGAAGGAAGGAAGGAAGGAAGGAAAAAAAAAAAAAAAAAAAAAAAAAAAAAAAAAAAAAAAAAAAAACCTCTTCTCTTAGATACTTATTTTTAAAGGGACCTTCTGGGAATGCCCTGGACTTGACCCAGAATTCATCATGAACTCGGCCAGTGACGCTGAGCTCACAGTTGGCCCCTGGGTGTCCTGTGGCGAAAACCGGGTAGAAATAAATGTGGTTGTTTGCTGGGCTCTGCTCACTGGGCGGGAAGGTGCGCCTCTGCCACTGGGCCGGCAGGACGGGGAGTGGGAGGGCACACCACTCCTCCAACCTCAAGCTCATCCCCACAACGGTGCTCCGGGGACGGGCAGAGCTTGAACTTCCGCGCCTCCCTCGTGTTTCTACCACGAGGCCGTCAGGCTAGGGCATGACACGCGGTTGTCACAGGAGCCTTCCCCTGACCTGGGACCCAGGCAGGTGCTGTCCACAGCCCAGAGCCCCCTGTCCCCATGCACTTCCTGCAGAGCCTCAGGGACCAGGCCAGGAGGCGCGAAACATGTCCCTGGTTGTCTAGGGACACATTTTCCAAAAACAGAAAGGGAACATATATGTAGGAAGGTTTTTCTTTTTAAAAATATATATTTTATTGATTTTTTTTTACAGAGAGGAAGAGAGAGGGACAGAGAATTAGAAACATAGATAAGAGAGAATCATCGATCAGCTGCCTCTTGCACACCTCCGACTGGGGATGCGCCCACAACCAAGGAACATGCCCTTGACTGGAATTGAACCCGGAATCCTCCAGTCCCCAGGACGACGCTCTATCCACTGAGCCAAACCGGTTTCGGTCGTATTGAAGGTTTTCCATGTGAAGGGACTCTTTCTGTCGTCCAGACTACAGGTGCTCGAAAGGAACGGGACCAGCCAGGAGGCCTTTCCGTCCTTGTGTGTTTTAGGTGGACTCTGGTTGGGGAGAAATTGCCCAATGTCTTGGTTGCTTCACTGGTGAAATGCTTATGGTTTTGCATTACAAAGCCTTTTTGCACGCATAACTTCCTGAGGGGAGTCTGATGGCGAGCCAGGAGCGGTGGGGGTACCTTCTTTGAGCAAACATTATCATCATCTCATTGTGCAGCAAGGAAACGGAAGCTCAGAGTGGTTACATGACTGGAGCCAGATCAGAGACGTAAGGATTGACCAACCCAACATGCCTACCTCCTGGGACCACAGGACGATCCTCAGGAAGCGCTGCTGTTGGAAATCTGGTCAAGTTCCCGCCCGCGATGGGGGAAACCTCAAGGTCTAGAGGTGGGTCCAAGCCCTCATCACTCAGGCTCTCCAACGAGCAGCTGCAAAGCTGGGGCACGGGGGGGAGGAGCCCCAGATTTTCTAAACCCGAAGTCTTCCTCACATCCTTTTTTCTTTATTGAAAGGATTTTGATTTTACCAAATCCACCGCAAAATAAGCTGCATACACACCGTGATCCACTTCGTCTATTTTTACCACTACACCTAGCGTCAACAATAGCCTGGAGCAGCTGAGCAGCTCCATTTGGTGCACAAATGGGCCGTAGGAAGGTGAGTAGTCAGGGGGCCAATTACATCTTGCCAAGAAGTTCTGGTGCGTTGCCTCCCTGTCCCTCCCTCTCAAGTCCACACATAGCACAGAGCGTGGCGAGCAGCCCAACCATCAGCCAGGACCCAGGGCCAAAAGGAAGCCAGCATTACAGGGCCTCTTGCCCTTGCACTTCATTAAAATCAGCACACATACAGCCATTTGTTTCCTTTACAGACACTCTTATCACAACACGGGGCATTCTGCCGGTCCCCTCCAGCGTGGCATCCGAGGGCCAATGCTCTGACTTTCCCTGTTACCGAGATTCTCACCCTCCAGCTCCGTAGGAATGCAGGGAAGCTGTTCTGTAGATAAATCCCTAGGTTTATCCACCCATGTGTTATTTATTCTTATGCAATTAGCAAGCCACTTTTCTGAAATAGATAGATAAATAAATAAGCAAATAAATAAATAAGAGGACATTTGAGCTGAATAAATAAAAATCTCTTTGTGTCTTAGTCCCAGCAGCAGTCCTGCTCCTTTGTGGACCTGGAACCTGTCCTGAGAGAGGAATGAGTAAGAGAGGAATGAGTAAACAGAGCTGCTCTGAGTAATTAGTATCCAATTAGGTCAAAGGTCTCGTGTCTGTGTGACTCAGGGCCTCTCTCTCTGCCAGCCTCTGAGAAGAGCGAAGTAGGCCAAGCCTCTGTTTGTAAAGCAAAGTCCGTGCGCCTGCCCAGGCGTTCTCTGCGTTGTTAGGACCTGCACGTCTAGCGATTGCTCCATTTTTTTAATTCTATTGCCCCTTCCTTGCTGCTGATGGAAGGCGCAAGGCTGGCCCCGGGGATCTGGGTCCTTCCTCTCTGTGCTCATCTCCCAGGCGCTTCCAGGTCAGCAGTATCGCCCAGAGCGACACCCTGACCCAGAGGGGAGGGCATGACCCTGCCCTCGGAGGGCAAAGGTCACGACACTGTTCTCTTCATCGCAGACCTGTTTCAGACGAGAAACCTGGAGTAAAAGCTTCTCTACTAACCAAAATGCGTCCTGCTCTGTTTTTTCCAGCTCCGTGCTATGCCCATGTTCCCATGTGCAGAAAAGGTAAAAGAACGCAGTGTGCCCTCTGCTTAGGTTCACCGATTGCGAAGCTTTTGCCGAAGGCTTTGAAAGTGATTTGCGCCGTCAATATGTCTGCATGTGTCTCCTAAGAATAAGGACATTCTTTTGGACAACCAAGGGAATATGATGAGAAAGAACTTATTTCTTTTACGCTATCGGAGTAATTAGGGTAACAGCGCTCGTAATGCCTCCTTATTATCCTCGCAGAGTCTATAGGATCTGTAGTGATGCTTCCGTTCGGTTCCCATTGTGGTAATTTGTGTCTTCCCTCTGTTTTCTGAATAGGTCTAGTCAGGGATTTATCCATTTTATCAATTTCATTTTTAAAAAATTTCCAATGAGCCAGCTGTGGATTTCATTTATGTTATTTTTTGTTTGTTTTTCATTCCATTGATTTCTACTTTTATGTTTATTACTTCCTTCTTATTTTTTGGTTTAGTTTGCTCCCTCCGCCCCTCACCTACCCACCCCACCCCCACCCACCTATCCCATCCCCGTCCACCAGCATTTTAAGGTGGAAGTGTAGATTATTTTTTAAGGTATACCCCACAAATGCTGCCAGGTTGTGTTTTTATTCTTATTTAGTTAAAAATATTCTTAACCCCCCTTATGATTTCTTCTTCGACACACATGTTATTTAGAAGCATGTTATTTAATTTTTAAATATTTGGAGATTTTTTTTTAGATATTCTTCTGTTATTTTCCTATTAAATTCTGCTGCTGGCAAAACATAAACTTTGTATGATTTCAGGCTTCTTATACTTGTCAAGGTTTATTCTATGACTCGGTGCCTGGCCTATTTTGGTGTATGTTCCTCTTGCACTTGAGAGAAATGGCTGTTCTGCTGGGGTTGGGTAGATATTTTCGTGTCAGTTAGGGCCCAGCTGATGAGTAGTATTATCTGACTGAGTTCTGTTGGCTTGCCTTATAAATTAAGAGAGAAGTGCTAAAATTTTCAACTAAAAGTTATTTGCCTGGTCTTTCAGGTTTGTCAGTTTTGCTTCATTTACTGTGTATTACACACTTAGGATTGTTATACTTTTGGTGAATTAACTTCTGTCGCCATAAAATCTCTATCTCGGTTACTAATTCCTCTTCTGAAGTCTGTTTTCTCTCACGTAGATAAAGCCACTCTGACTTTATTTTGCTTATTGTGTGCATGGGGTCTCTATTCCATCTTTTACATGTCTTCGTCATCACTTTTAAAGTATTTTTTTTTAATAGATCACACCTACTTTTGTCTGTCTTTTTTATTTTAGAAGCTCTGTTTTTATTTGGAGTGTGGACTATTACACATGTTAAAATGTTGAATATGGGTGAATTTAAACCTATCACGGTTCTATTTTTTTCTATTTTCCCCAACCCTTCCTTATTCCCCTTTTTCTCTTTTCTTGCTTTTCTTTGAATTAAATGTCTACGCATATATATTTTTACTTTTCTATTCATCTACACTGTTGGCTGATAAGCTATACTTCTTGTTTCCTTACTTTGAAAGTGACTAAGGTTTGTACTATTCAATATGAACTTACTACAGTCCACATTATGCCACTTCATGTATAATAGACAATTCTTAGAACATTACATTTCTCTTTCCTCCCTGTTGTTGGTACTGTTTTGCTGTTGTCACGTTTTACTTCTCACATAATTTTAAACCCACAATACATGTGTACATTTGGCTTTAATATTCAGTTACCTTCCAAAGGGCTTCTTAATGAGGCATACGCTTCTGTTTACCAATTTTTGGCACTCTCCATTTCTCTGTGTACATTCAAGTTTTCATGTGCTCACAGGTTTCACATTCCTGTGATTGAAAGAACTCGCCTTCTATTTATTATAGAGAAAGTCTCCTGCAAGTGAATTCTTGCAGCTTGTGTTTGTCTGAAAAGACTTTATTTCCATTTTTCAAAGGATTCATTTCCCTGAATAGAATTATAAGTTAAAAGATTTGCTTGCTATCTATCTGTCATCTATCAACTTATCTATCTATCTATCACCTATCAATTTATCTATCATCAATCTATCTCCCTTTAATATTTTGTTCCTTAGGGCCTGCATAATGTCTGATGAAAAGCTCACAGTCATACTTACTTTCGTTTATTTGTACATATGTTTATTTTCTATCTCTGCTTTGAAGAATTTAAGAATACTACCAACTATGAATAAGGGTTTCAATTTCTCCACATTTTTTGCTAAAATTTATCATTTTCTATCTTTTTTTACAAAAGAAAATAAATGTGAGCCTTTCCCGTGGGTGTGAAGTGTATTGAATTGTAGTTTTGATTGGCATTTCTTGACTAACTAATGATGCTAAGCATCTTTTCCCAAGCTTATGACCAAACTTTTACCAATTAGGTTATATCAACTATCCCAAAGCTTGGAAAAAGAGGGGAAGATACACAATCTACTTCATGAAGCTATATTAACCCTAATTTCAGCACCTAACAACGATAATACAAAATAAAGAAAACTGCACCTTAACCTCACTTAGGTATAAATTTAAGATCCTACATAAAGTAGCTGCAAAATAAATAGTATCTCAAAAGGATTTTCTAGCCATGATCCAGGAAAACTAATCTTACCTTGAAATTGCAAAAGGGTTCAATATTAGCAAATCTGACATCATAATATTTTATGTCAGCAGCCCCGCTTTTAATAATAATTTAAAGGGCATTCAATAACACCTAATGTATCCCAACGTAAAAAATAATCTGTAGGGAAAACTAGGACGAGAGGACACTCCTGTCACATAATAATTTCATAAACAAGTGCCCAACATCTCACTTAACAGGCAAACACTAAAGGCATTCCCGTTAAAACACTGAGGGAATATTGGTGTCAGGACAGGTGTGTTTGCTGCCAGTCTTACTACTTCCTGTTGCTTAAGAAGATGTGACTCATGTAACAGGATCTGAAAGAGAAATACAACACATACCCATTGGGATGGAGGGGACGAAAATGTATTATATACCAACAATAGGATCAAATAACCGAAACACTTAAGGGAATCAACTCTGAAACACTCAGCATTTACAGGAAAGCTTAGCAATGTGGCCAGGTTTTTAAAAAATACTAAATGAACAACAGCCCATAGCTTTTTCATAAACTAACGGGAAGCAACAGAGAATATACCCTCGTGGGCAGAAAATATTAAGTTTTTATTAGCCACGTGAAGTAAATCACAAAACCTGACTAATAAACACGCAAACATAAGGACAAACAGCACATAATGGAATGTAATACAGTCATTAAAAATCTGAAATGATGTGTGAAATCATTCTGGAAAAAGCAACTCGGAATAAACAAAAAGCAGAATGCATAGAATATATTCACATGATTCTTTTTGTTTTTGTTTTTTTTATAGAACAGAAATTATATATCAGTTCCCAAAACAGAAATGACTGCAGGTAAACCTAAGAGGTTTTAATACTTACTATTTTTGTGAGATGGATTATCAGACCATTTTCAATGTCTCTATATTTTTATGCTATATTTCTACAACAAGCAATTATTACTTTTGAGGTCATAAAAAAATTAACTTATTGAATTCCTTTGAATTTAAATCCAAGCAACTGAAAAGTAATACATTTATTGGCTACATATTATTTTCAAGATTAAAGTTTATGATTCTCTGAATCACTCTGGGCAAGAGAGTGTTGGGGGTAATACTCAGGAGCAAAGAGTCTGGGACAGAGTTCAAGTGGATAAGTATGGAAATATCCCTCTGACTCCCCTGAGCCGGCCAGTCTGCCTAGAAACAAATGAGAGAGAATATGAAGATGATGTCACTGCAGGTGTTCTTTCAAAGCAGAACATACGTTTCTAAAGCTTTGGCTGGCAAAGCTGGAAGGGAGACAAGACTTTAAAAGCCTCAGATATTCTCTTTGTCGATGCTCGCCATCTCTATCTTCAAATAAAAGTATTTATATTTCTTCTTTCTGCCCCCTGGGCTCTGGCTCTTGCTAAGAAATGTCTCAGGAACTTCAGAAGAGGAGACAAACATGAGAGGATAGTACACGATGTTCTATTTCTTTTAAGACTATAAATATTTTAATGTCTAGAAGGGACCACCTACCATGAAAACGCCAGATCTTCCTTCGTCTTGTAAAAAGTTAACTATAAAGTTTATTAGTTTCCAGGCTCACGTGGCATATGCCAGATTGAAAACATTTGAAAAATAGCCTGGATATTTGAAAAAGATGGACATACTAGGAAAGAGTGATGTCAAATTCAATAACTGAAAAATAACACGTGCTGCCAATAGAAGAGATGAAACACATAAACACATAACCTTGGCTGAATTCTTTTTACTAAATCCAACAGGTAATACTATTGTCCAAACGGAACCTAATCCTTGCTGATAATCCAATAAATATTTATGAAGTGCCTACTAGTTACATAGGATTGTGGCAGGCACTGTAGAGAGAACTGATAAAATATCTCAAGGAATTTAGGGAGCAAAAGGAGAAGAGACGAGTGCAAAAATAAACAGAACTCCTTCACATGAACATGGAAAACCAAATAACCTCACTTTAAACGTGGGCAAAATGGTCGAATAGGCATTTCACCAAAGGAGGTGCATGACGGCCAGAAAGCATCTGAAAAGCTGCTCATCAGAGAAGTGAAAATTTGTCATCAGAGAAGTGAAGATTAAAACAACGGCGAGATGCCATCTCACACCCACCACCGCAGCTAAAATAAAAAATGATTGACAACACCAAATGCTGGCATGATGTAGAGCAACTGGAACTATGACACATCGCTCCATCGGAGAGAGTGAAATGGTACCACCACGCTCGAGACCTGTCTGGCAGCTCCTTCCACGTTAAATGTGTGTCTCCTCCATGACTCAGCAATCCCAGCTCCAGGCATTACCCAACAGAAATGAAGCATGTCTACAGAAAGACATACGCAAGAATTTTTACAGCCAAAATATACACAATAGCCAGAAGAAGAAAAAACAAAAAACATGCCCATCAACTACAGGATGCATTCACAAATTGTGGTATATCCATCAATGGAATGCTACTCAGCAATAAAAGGGGGAGGTTGTTGATAGGCTCAACAACATGTAATTATCTCAAAACATCACATTGAGTGACAGAAGTCACACACGCCAAGAAGAATTTGTGGACTTGAAACTCTAGAACAGACCAAGCTAATCTATGGTGAGAGTTGCCTCTTGGAGATCTGTTGCCTCCAAGGTTGTGAAGGTGGGCCATTAATTAACTGGAAATGGGCAGAAGGGAATGTTCTGGGAGGTGGATATGCCCTAGATCAGTGGTCGGCAAACTCATTAGTCAACAGAGCCAAATATCAACAGTACAATGATTGAAATTTCTTTTGAGAGCCAAAAGTTTTAAACTTAAAGTTATTCTAATGCCACTTCTTCAAAATAGATTCACCCAGTACCGTGGTATTTTGTGGAAGAGCCACACTCAAGGGGCCAAAGAGCCGCATGTGGCTCGCAAGCCGCCGTTTGCTGACCACGGCCCTAGATCTTAATGGAGGTGATGGTTACACGGGTGCACAATTGTTCAAACTTACTGAACTAAACACTGAAGAGCTGTGCATTTTATTGTATTTAATTCATTTGCGTGTAATTCATGTTTTAAATGTTCAGAGAAGAAAAAACAGAAACGGTAGCTGACATTTGTGCGTTTGCATCACAGCGACTACAAAAAGCCTCCTATGTGTTGTCTTAGCTCAAGCTGCTATGACAAGATATCTGAGTTACTTACACGAAGACATTTGTGTCTCTGTAGGCTGAGATCCAAGACCAAGGTGCCAGCACATTCTGTTGTTGGTGAGGGTTTGCTTCTGGATCGCAGATGGCCGTCTTCCTGCTGTGTTCTCAGATGGGGGAGAAAGGAAGCTCTGGCATTCCTCCTTTTCTTAGAAGGACACTAATCCCATCATGGGGGCCCCATCCTCATGACCTCATCTAACCCTAATCACCTCCCAAAGGCTCCACCTCCTGGTACCATCACATTGGGGCATTGGGGTGTCAACATATGAATTTGGGGGAGACACTAACATTCAGTCCATAGTATTTGTTCATATCACCTTAGAACACATCACCAAAAAGCGCTCATTCTGTCATATGAGAAGTTCAGGAACAGGCACTGGACGATGATGCCACAGTAAGGCCAGATGTTGGGTTGGGTAGAAGCTGGAACCACCTCTGGGGGCCACCCCTGCGGGACCTGAGAGCCATACCAGGCCTTCAGAAGAATTTAAATTCACTGCACGGCATGAACCTTGCAAATAATCAAAAGAGGGGAATTTAAAATCCAAACACTTAATTACTGTGGAAGGTAGATGATTAGAAACACCAGACAAAGCCACAGAGAATGTTTTATCTGACGTTTAAACTGACAGACATCTCACCTCCTGAGGAATGAAACCACATGAACTAAGATACTGACCCGTCCTTAGAGTGCCCAACCACAAAGCATGACGTGGACATCGGTTATGCAATCTGAAATGAGCACGTGAAAAACTCAACCAAAATACTTGGTTCCTTCACTCAGATACACCCCTTAAGAGCCTTTAAAAAATTGTCTTTCTTTGTCTCGTGTATTTTTTTAAAATTAAATATATTTTATTGATTTTTCACAGAGAGGAAGAGAGAAAGATAGAGAGTTAGAAACATCGATGCGAGAGAAACATCAATCAGCTGCCTCCTGCATACATCCCCTACTAGGGATGTGCCCACAACCGAGGTACATGCCCTTGACCAGAATCAAACCCGGGTCCTTCCAGTCCACAGGCCAACGCTCTATCCACTGAGCCAAACCAGTTTCGGCTGTCTCATGTATTTCATATCTAGTTACCTAGTTGGAATATAAGTAATAAAATAAAAATTGACTGATTGGAGAGTTTGCACATAGTAGGCGATAACAGATGTTCATGTCCATGTGTTTACAGCATTGGTTTCCAACCCTGTCCCACCCCTAACACCCGTGAGGAGCAAGACATGTAGACAGCTGCCTTCTTGCCCATCAGAACTGATGCCCCGTGAAGCGGTGGTGTTCTTCAGAGCGGAGCCGTGTGACCCCTTTGGGGTTGGGCATGCGTGTCCTGATCTACCTCTCCCCTCCCCCACCGGAAGGATCCCATTGGGGATTGAACTAATCAAGCACCAACGTGCTCAGGCCCGGGCCATTCTTGATTTTTTTTCCCTCTCTCCCGAGCGCCCTAAGTGGTCTGGCCCCGTTCCTGCCCCAGCCCCCCATTTCTCTCTCCTCCCTCCAGGTTCAGACACACTGGCCCCCCTGATGTTCTCAAACATGTCTGGCCGATACCAGTTTGGCTCAGTGGTAGAGCGTCGGCCTGCGGACTGAAAGGTCGATTCCGATCAAGGGCATGTACCTTGATTGAGGGCACATCCCCAGTGGGGTGGGGGGTGGGGGGTTTGCAGGAGGCAGCTGGTCAATGTTTCTCTCTCATCGACATTTCTAGCTCTCTATCTCTCTCCCTTCTTCTCTGTAAAAAATCAATAAAATATATTAAAAAAAAACAAAAACATAAAAAACATGTCTGATGCTCAGGCCTCAGGACCTTTGCAGCAGCCGCTCCATCTGCCTGAACACGCTTCCCCAGGAGCCCCTGTTACGAACGCCTGCACCCCACCTCGGGCCTTGGCACGAAGGCCCTCCTCTCAGTGGGCCCACCTCGACCCTCCCTCTGGCAAGTCCTCTGCCCTCCTCCTGTCCTGGGGCCTTTCTTTCCAGGGCACTCAACACCTTCCAGAAGCTGACATGTGCTTCTTTTCTTGTCTTTATCACTGTATTGTATTGCATTTATTATTTGTAATAACACCATCCTACTATATACTAGAGGCCCAGCGCACAGATTCGTGCACTGAACCTCTAGTATATAATAGGTGGGTCCCCGGCCCCACCTCCTAGTTGAACTCCCGATCGGTTGAACTCTCACACGAGTGGACGATTTGCATATTAGGCTTTTATTATATAGGACATTGGGTGTTGTTTTTTTATTTTTCTGGCTCCCTTTGCTATAGTGTAAGTGCCCCTCGGCAAGGGTCTTTGTTTTATTCACGAACATCTCTCAAAGCACCGCAAACCCTCCCTGTCACATAGCAGGTGCTCAATTGATACTGATAACTGAGAAAATATAGCCTTTGGCTCCTCTAAGTAAGGACTCTATGTTACCCCTGTGAGCATTTCTCTCCTCAGCTCTTTCCTCCACCTACGCAGCCCTCCCCCCTGGAGACCAGCAGCACTGGGTTAACACCAAGGACTCAGTCAGCGCGTTGAGTGGTCTGGACAAAGCCTGTGACAGCCAACGTGGTGGAAGCCACTAGGGAACCAACCCTTGCCCCCCACGTCCCTCTCCCACCGAGGCCTGCTGGTTTCTGGTGACCACCGGGCTCCCAGACTACAGCATCGAGAACAAAACGAGTCCCACTTCTACGGGCCCAGAACGGCTCTGGATAAGCTCTCAAGGACCCACTGGCTCAACAGAACCCCGCATCCCCTGGGGTCCCACCTCCCCGGAGAGGGTCTGGGGGTAACTGCGGTGACCACGTGTGGGAAAAGAAGACAACGGTCCCTGAGCTTTCACCAAGCCTAGAAAGTTCCATGCCACAGCCACAGCCACAAATGTGTTGGTTTGGGAAAATTATAGGCATCAGGCTTATCAATTCAGAAACCCCCTCCCTGCTGCCATCAGCTTGCATTGCACACACTGAATTGGGGGAGGGAGGGGTTTCAGAAATGCCCTAACTGACTTGGCTCATTGGATAGAGCATTCGCCTGCGGACTGAAAGGTCCCAGGTTCGATTCCTATCAAGGGCATGTACGTTGGTTGCAGGCACATTCCCAGTAAGGGGTATGCAGGAGACAACTGATCGATGTTTCTGACTCTCTCTCCCTTTCCCTTCCTCTCTGTAAAAAATAAAATAAAATAAAATAAAATAAAATAAAATAAAATAAAATAAAATAATAAAATAAAATAAAATATATTTTTAAAAAATAAAATAAATAAATAAAAAGAAGCTCCTGGAGTCCACACCACCCGTGATGCTTGCCTTCAGCCGCTGTTTGCTCATTGCCTACTACGTTTCGAATTCCGTGGCCAAGAGCAGGCCCCGTCTTGCTGGCGTTTGCCTGTCAGCCTCAGCTCCGTCCTTAACCTTGGGGGAGCTGCGAGGAATTCGGCGCTCTCTGGGGGACAGGCCCGCACAAGCGCAGGGGAGTCAGCCGAGTCCCTGATTCACCTCTCCGTCCAAGAGTAAAAATAGAGGCTGATCCATTAAAAAACGATCCCAGAGATTAAAGGATTTCTAAGCCCCAACAAGACGGGAGATAAGCTGCCTACGTGTGATGGCGGAGGAGCGGCCACCCCGGGGTGCCAGGCGTCCGGGAAGGGCCTGCAGCCTGCCGGGGCCTGCCCGCGGCCTCTCCCTCCCCGGGCCCCGCGTCTGCAGGAGAGCGAGTGGAGGCTCGTTAGCAAAGCCCTCTCACGTGGTCTCTGCCCTGTCCTCTTTCGTTTGGTGGTTTCCAGTTAAAACTTGCTGTTGCACCCTGGACAGTGTTGCTCAGTGGTTAGAGCGTTGCCTCCCCCAGATTGAAGGGTCAAAGGTTCGATTCTCAGTCAAGGGCATGTACCTGGGTTGTAGACTTAATCCTGGTGCGAGAGGCAACCAGTCGATGTGTCTCTCTCTCATCGATGTTTCTCTCTCTCTACACCTCCCTCCATCCCACTCTCTCTAAACATCAACAGAAAAGTCCTCGGGTGAAGGACTAACAAAGAACAGAAAGAAGACTCGCCGTTCGTATTGTTTTAAAGGCCCAAGCCACTCCTCACAAGCGCCTCTGACCGCCAAGCGCGTCCCTCCCGGTGGCTGTGACCTGGCCCGTCCCCGGCGGGGACTGCCCTGCGTCCTCCCCGCTTCCACAGATCCCTGTCTTGTCAGGGCTCACCCAGCGAGGCCGGGGGGGGCGTGCCAACTCATGAGCAGGACCCTTCGCCATCTGGGGAGGCTCCTCTGAGGGGGGCACGGGTCCAGAGCGCCCCACATGGAGCCTGTCCCCCGCACCGGGGGCACCCCCCCAGACAGCACCCCAAGACCCCTGGGTCCTCGCCCTCCAGCAGCCACATCACGGGCAGAGATGGAAAGACAGCATGGCCTCTCCGAGTTATTTCCAGATCTAAGGAGCAACCGGCGTGCGGTTGGCCTTGGGCAGAGCCGAGATATGGAACCAGGGATGTGATTTTCCGTCCTCTCCCAGGCCCTTGTCATTCATGCTGCCTGGACAACCTCTGGGCCTCAGTGTCCCGGGCCTTGTCACTCATGCTGCCTGGACAACCTCCGGGCCTCACGTCCTCACCGGCAGCTGCCCTCGTCCTCACAGGCTGCCGGAAGGACCCACTGAGACCACACACTGGAACGGGCTCCGTCCAGCCTGCGGAACGGAGCAGGGGAAGTTGTTGTTATATTTTATCTTCCACCCCAAATGGACAGCTTGACCTTTGCCTTAGGGAAGTGGTTTCAAATGTTTGGGAGCCTCAGTGAAACGGGGATGGGGGTTTGGTAACTGCCCCCTGAATGGAGTCTGTGGCCCCACATGTGCTCGCGAGTGGAGCTGACATTGCTGCGAGCTCCTGCAGGGAGCGCCCCCGGGCCCCGGCGCCCCGCCAGGAGTGACGTGAGTGTCATCGCCCCAAACCCTCCGAGCGGCCCGGACACCCAGGGGCGACCGAGCCTTCGCCAGGCAAGGCCTCCTCGGCCGGGAGGGCGAAGGGCTGGAGCCGGGAGCCCACACCTGCACCGCGCTGCGCTGCCTGCCACTGAGAAACCATAACTGAACACCCCGGCTGGACGGGGGGGAAACTGAGGCTCAGAGAGGAGAAAGGACGTGTCCACGTCACTCTGCAGTCTGCAGCCACCCGAGGCCAGCTCCTGTTCCCAGCCCAACATCCCTGGTGACCTAGACTTTCCCAGGAAGCAGCTCCGCTCACAGCCCCCTTCCCGGGGGCCACCTGGCTCACCCAGGCTCTCTCTTCACGTCAGGGCTGTGCCCGCTGCTGGCGAGCCTCCCTTTCCAGGACTCTCCCTTTCTCGGCCCGCTCGCCGCCCCGGTGTCACGCCGGCGCTGTAAATGGGCGGCGGGCGTGTGCCAGGCCTTCCTGGAAGCGGAGTGTTAACCCACGTGGCTCACCGCCAGCCCGGCCAGCGCACGCCGCAGCCACGCCGGGCCCCGCGTCAGCAGAGGCGGCCCCGGCCCCGGGCCAGAGCCTGGAGCGGCCACCTGCGCGGCCTCACCTGCCCGCACGGCCCCGCCAGCGAGCGAGAACAGTTTGCTCATAAAACCAGTGCAGCAGGAGGTCACTGAGGACTGAGCCGCTTACTGGGAAAAGGAGGTGAGGGTGGGGCTCAAACTGGCTCCTTTAAAATAAGGAGAGAGAAAGGAAGGAAGGAAGGAGGAAGGAAGGAAGGAAGGAAGGAAGGAAGGAAGGAAGGAAGGAAGGAAGGAAGGAAGGAAGGGAGAGAGGGAGGGAGGGAGGAGGGAGAAAGGAAGGAAGGAAGGAAGGAAGGAAGGAAGGAAGGAAGGAAGGAAGGAAGGAAGGAAGGGAGAGAGGGAGGGAGGGAGGAGGGAGAAAGGAAGGAAGGAAGGAAGGAAGGAAGGAAGGAAGGAAGGAAGGAAGGAGAAAGAAAGAAAGAAAGAAAGAAAGAAAGAAAGAAAGAAAGAAAGAAAGAAAGAAAGAAAGAAAGAAAGAAAGAAAGAAAGAAAGAAAGAAAAAAAGAAAAAAAGAGAAAGAAAGAAAGGAGGAAAGGAAGGAAGGAGGGAAGGAAGGAAGAAAGGAGGGAAGGAAGGAGGGAAGGAAGGAAGGGAGGGAGGGAGGGAGGGAGGGAGGGAGGGAGGGAGGGAAAGAAAGAGAGAGAGAGAGAGAGAGAGAGAGAGAGAGAGAAAGAAAGAAAGAAAGAAAGAAAGAAAGAAAGAAAGAAAGAAAGAAAGAAAGGAGAGAGGGAGGGAGGGAGGGAAGGAGGAGGGAGGGAGGGAGGGAAGGAGGGAAGGAAGGAAGGAAGGAAGGAAGGAAGGAAGGAAGGAGAAAAGAAAGAAAGAAAGAAAGAAAGAAAGAAAGAAAGAAAGAAGAGAGAGAGAGAGAGAGAGAGAGAGGAGAGAGAGAGAAAGAAAGAAAGAAAGAAAGAAAGAAAGAAAGAAAGAAAGAAAGAAAGAAAGAAAGAAAGAAAGGAGGAAAAGAAGGAAGGAGGGAAGGAAGGAAGGAGGGAAGGAAGGAGGGAAGGAAGGAAGGAAGGAGGGAAGGAAGGAGGGAAGGAGGGAGGGAAGGAAGGAAGGAAGGAAGGAAGGAGGGAAGGAAGGAGGGAAGGAAGGAGGGAAGGAAGGAGGGAGAGAGGGAGCAAGCCGGTCAGGACGTGCTCTGGGCCTGGAACTCCCGGGCACGGAGATGGGTTGGGGTCTGACCCCCAGGCCTCCTCTGACAGCTGAGATTCCAGCTCGGGGCAGGCTGACCTTGGCCTGCACTTGCTCCAGCGCAGGCACTGGGGGGAGAGCCCGGCCTCCCCGCCGGCCTGGGCGCTGGCAGCAGTCCCACCGCCCGCGCCCGCGCCGTGGGGGGCAGGCTCTGGGCGCAGACACCTGTCCTTTTGTTTCCCAAGTGCAGGCTGTCCTGGGCCGCTAAGCGCTTAGGAATGTGCGGTGCTGGGCTCCAGGTGGCCAAGCTCCAGCCCCGTCCCAGGCCTCCCCGGAGGAGGGGGCAGCCAGGCCGGCCCTGCCCGTGCAGCTTTCCGGAGCCGCGGGGAGTGCCACCCAGGCCGCCCGCCTGGTCTTGCGTTTGCAGGGAGCCGGCAGAAAGGAGTGTGGCATCCAACAGCCGAGGGGGCCTCCTGGCCTTGGACTTCCGTGTCAGCAGACACTCCCTCTGAACATGCGCTCTGCGGGCTGGCCCGGGCTCGGATCCCCGAATCCATCGGGCAGGTGAGCGGTGGCCGCTGAGCCTGACACGGCACAGGCCACGCGCCTGTGGGCCGGGCGGCCGCCTCCCAGGCCAGGCTTTGCCTGCGGCGCCCGGGGCAGCCTGGCGGAGAGGTGGCCGCTGCACCGAACCAGTTGGTGTTTGGAACTGGGATCGGGGAGCAGCCACGGGCTCCCATCCTCCTCCCAAAGTCTTGGGGTGCAAAAGGCAATCGGCCAATGGGCTGGCCACTCCCCAGTCACGCCCGGCCCTGGGCCTGAGGTCACCCGGGGCACCGGTAGGCATTCTGGAAAGAACCCGCTTCCACTGTGGGCTCCCACTGTGTGAGTCACCCTGACCCCTGCCGAGAGCCGCCGGAGACCCCAGATCGCCGCAGAGGCCCCTGAGATGGCCCAGCGGGCGAGGTACCGCGGCGGCTGCAGGCGCCGAGGGGACCTGCACTTGCGGGGAACCGTCTAAATCATCGCCCGGCCGAAACCGGTGTGGCTCAGTGGATAGAGCGTCGGCCTGCGGACTGAAAGGTCCCGGGTTCGATTCCGGTCAAGGGCATGTACCTTGGTTGCGGGCACATCCCCAGTAGGGGGTGTGCAAGAAGCAGCTGGTCGATGATTCTCTCATGGATGTTTCTAGCTCTCTATCCCTCTCCCTTTCTCTTCCTGTAAAAAAATCAATGACATATATTTAAAAAATAAAAATAAATCATCGCCTGGGCAGGGCACAGCGGGCTTGGCTGGCTCCGAGCGGGGAGGTGCCTCCCCCTGTCCCCACCACCACCCCTCCCCCCGGCTTATCTGCCTGCAGGCTCCCAGGCCCCATAAACAGCGGCGCTGGGAGTCCCCTGCCCCTGCCCTGCTAAGGCTGCCCGCCTCGGCGCTCCTCACTGTTCTCCCCGGTCCGGGACTTCCGCTGCCACCTTCCCTCTCACCCGGGACAGCCCAGGGCCCAGGCCCCTGCCTCCCTCAGGGCCCCCGCCTCCCTCAGGGCCCCCGCCTCCCTCAGGGCCCCCGCCTCCCTCAGGGCCCCCGCCTCCCTCAGGGCCCGGCCTCCCTCAGGGCCCGGCCTCCCTCAGGCCCCGGCCTCCCTCAGGGCCCGGCCTCCCTCAGGGCCCCGGCCTCCCTCAGGGCCCGGCCTCCCTCAGGGCCCCCGCCTCCCTCAGGGCCCCCGCCTCCCTCAGGGCCCGGCCTCCCTCAGGGCCCAGCCTCCCTCAGGCCCCGGCCTCCCTCAGGGCCCAGGTCTCCCTCAGGGCCCCGCCTCCCTCAGGGCCCCGCCTCCCTCAGGGCCCCCGCCTCCCTCAGGGCCCCGGCCTCCCTCAGGGCCCCGCCTCCCTCAGGGCCCCCGCCTCCCTCAGGGCCCGGCCTCCCTCAGGGCCCCGGCCTCCCTCAGGGCCCAGGTCTCCCTCAGGGCCCCGGCCTCCCTCAGGGCC
>OY882859.1:192726845-192759345 GCA_963693515.1 Pipistrellus nathusii | reverse complement strand
AGGTAGGTCTCGGAAGGGCCCATGGAACTAGGCCATTCATTTCTCACCTGCAGGAGTGACTCATTATCACTCCATCCACAGCCTCCTGGGGGGGAAGGGGGGCGGCCCAGGGCCCACATGCGGACTCTATCTGAGAAGTCCCCTGTCTGAGCTCACCACGGAAGATGGAAGACGGTTCTGCTAACGAGATGGAGAAGAGAACATTTTCCTCCAGTGAAGGAGCTTCTAAGGCCTGTAGTCCTTTGTTGTATGTTTGTTTGTTGTTTTGGAAGGAGGACCCTGGGCAAAATCCCCGCCTCCATTCCAACCCCGTGTGGATGCAGGCACCTCCCTCTCCGAAAATAGTCACACACAGCGACATGGAGGAAGGCCTGGCCCCGGAGCTGGAAAGACACACGGGGTCCCTGTGTCACCCGGAAAAGGCCAGCCTTGGTGGAGGCAGCTTTCTCGGACCCCTCACTCCCAGATCTCCCTCCAGGAGGAAGCTGAAGGAGGAACCGCGCACCTCAAAGCCAAGGGCACACAGCTGGCCCTGCTTCCTCATTCGCGTGGGAGGCAGCTGCTCATCTTCGGAGCAGGTGTCGTTTCACAGTGTAATCAGGGGAATGGTGCTCAGGTCCACGTGGTTTGAGGTCCGAGGCTGATGGACTTGATGGATCCTGATTGGCGCGATGGGAATGCAGAGCTACCCGACCAGGTCAGTGTGCAGGTGCTTGCTAGAAGGCGTACTGGGTGTTCTCAATCAGTGGCGACTTGCTACGCGAGCGAAAGGTTTAAAGAAGCATCGACTCACTCAGCGACCTAGGACGCTTAACCCTTTCTGGTCTTGGTGTCCCCACCTTCCTCAGGCTGGTATAAATGCGATGTTGTCAGCTGATAGCAGGCACATTTGCCCCTGGATTCTCCCCTCCCCATAACAAACTTTAAACACCTTAAAAAAATCAAATGATGACAGACTGATTCTAAATTTTTTTAAATATCTTTTTTTTTTTTTTTTTCAGAGAGAAAGGAAGAGGGAGAGAGACATAGAAACATCAATGATGAGAAAGAATCATTGATTGGCTGCCGCCTGCATGCCCCCCACTGGGGATTGAGCCCACGACCTGGGCCTGTGCCCTGACCAGGAATCGAACCGGTGACCTCTTGGTTCCTGGGTTGACTTGACGCTCAACCGCTGAGCCACACCCGGCTGGGCTGATTCTAAAATTTATATGAAGAAGCAATTGACTCGAAACAGTCAACACAATATTGAAGAAAAACAACGTTGGAAGACAAACATTATCTGACTTCAAGTCTTACTATAAACCTACAGTGATCGACACAGGGTGGTATTGGCAAAAGAAGAAATGAAGTATAGATCAATGGGACAGTAGATCAATAGAGAGCTCAGAAACAGACTTCCATGACAGAGTCAACTGACCTTTGACAGAGGAGCAAAGGGGACGCAATAAAACAAAACAGTCTTTTCAACAAATGGTGCTGGAACAACTGGACATTCACGTGCATAATAGAAAGAGCACAGACACAGATCTTCCACTTTTAAGAAACAGGGACTCAAAATGGATCATAGATTCAGATGTAAAATGCAAAACGATAAATCTCCTAGACAATAACATAGTAAAAAAAAAAAAAAAAAAAAAAAAAAAAAAAAAAAAGCGTAGATAACCTTTAAAAATACAACATCCATGATTCAGGGAACAAAAATTGATAAACTAGACTTCATTAAAGTTAAAAAAAAAAAATGTCTGCTCTGTGAAAATGTCAAGAGAATAAGAAGACAAGCCACAGACTAAGAGGAAATATTTGCAAAAGACACATCTGATAAAGGGCTGTTGCCTAACATACGCGAAGCACTCAAAAAATTCGATAGGAAAACAACCCGATTTTTAAAAATGGGCAAAGTCCTCAACGGACACCTCAGCAAAGAAGATATACGGACAGCAAACCAGGGCATGAAAAGATGCCCACCTCTTACGTCATCGGGAAATACAATGACAACAACAACAACAGCACAATGCCAGGACACACCTGTGAGAATGGCCAAAATCCAAGACGCCGACACCACCGAATGCTGGCGGGGCTGCAACACGGCGCAGCCACTCTGGAGGATGGTTCGATGGTTTCCTACAAAACTGAGCATGCTCTTGGCATACAACCCAGCAATCGCACCCCTTGTTATTTACCCGCTGGAGTTGGGCATTGGTGTGCACACGAAAACCTGCACACGGGCTTTGATAGCAGCTTTATCTACAATTGCCCACACTTGGAAGCAACCAAGATGTCCTCCAGGAGGCGAGAGGATGAGACGGATGCACTTCCAGACAATGGAATATCACTCATCACTAAGGATAAATAAGCTATTACGCCATGGAGGAAACCTAGATGCACGTGACTAAGCGAAAGAAGCCCATCTGAAGGCTTCACGCTGCATGATTCCAACCGTAGAACACCCTGGAAAAGGCGAAGCTATGGAGCCAGAGAAAAGATCGCAGTGGCCAGGGTTCGGGCTAAGGATGGATAGGCTCGTCGGAGGGTTTTAGGGCAGTGAAATGCTCGTATGATACTGTAATGGTGGATACACGTCATTACACATTTACCCAAACCCATAGAACGTACAACGCAGAGTGAACCCTAATGGAAAATACGGATTTGGGGTGATGGTGATTGTCCATGTGGGCCCCTCAGTGGTAGTTAATACAGCACTCCAGTAGGAGATGGATGGGGGAGGCTGTGCCTGCGTAGGGGCAATCTCTGCACCTTCCACTCAATTTTGCTGTGAACCTAGACGGCTCTTTAAAAAGTAAAAGACTTCATCTATCAGTATTTCCCAAACTTTTGACATATGTGTACCCCTTCTATAATTTTCGTAACGCTGAGTACCCCTCGTATTCATGAGAACATAGAATTAGGCGCAGCTAAGCATGGTGCAGTGCATATCCCCACCAAACTCTTCCCGTACCCCTGGGGGTACGCATACCACACTTTGGGAAACACTTGACAAGTGATGGTTTGGTTATTTTATTTGGCTAATCAAAGAGATACCCCTAAGGTTATTGAAAGTTGTGGGGGGTTTTTTTCCAGATCTTTTTTATATAGATGAGAGTTGATGAATGGAAACGGAGGTGGGGAGTGAGGGAATGGAAAGAGAGAAGGAGGAAGAAAGGGAAAGAGAGGAGACTATTCACGGAGCAAACGCAACCCTTCAAAGCAGAGCTCACCCTGTCACCCTGCCTGTTTTTATGGAAACGGGGAAGGACGCAAACCAGGCCTGCTCTCTGCTCCGGCCCCACGGGCTGGCAGGCCCTCTCTCTTAGCAGACACCCATCGATGAAAACCTTCATTTTCTTGAAACAGTAAACTGGAAAAAAAATACCCCTGGAACAGAAAAATGTAAAGACATGAAAAATAAAGAGAGAGAAAAGCATGGTGTGGAGTAAGACCTCGCTGCGGAACTATTTCTGGCTGAGTGAGGGGGCTCCTGGTGGTCCCTCAGGCACGGGGTCCTGTCCCCCCCTGCAGGGCTGGACCCTGAATTCACCCTAACCACTGCTCCCGCGGTGCCATGATGGTGTGACTCTGCAGCCACACGCCACAGCCCTGAAGCTAAGCGTGCTCCAGGCCTTGGCTGAGCAAGAAACAGAAACATCAGCAAACCGACCGTTTTAAAAAGTGGTTCTGGCTTTTCAAAGCCCCAGATGCTTCGGTTTCCTTTCCCCTCCCTGCCAGCCCCCACCACTCTCTCCACATCGCAGTCGGTCTCTCAAATGGACCAGAGACGTGGCAGGACCCCGGAGGGGTGGACCTGACCCCCAGGGGAGAGGAGTGGCAGGCCCAGTGCCAGCCCCTGGCGCCCGCCATGGGGGCTGCCATTCTGAAGGGCTGCTCTGAGAGCCGTGGCCCAGGGCATTTTGTTGTTTTTACTCTTTGCTTTTGGAACTTCTTAAAACGGGACCTCAAAGAAGAGAAAACTCCCGTCTGAGACGCATTCCTGTTAGACTCCAAGGAGTGACTCACCAGGCTGTGCTGGCACCAGTGCTCCCTGCAGAGTTAATGCGATTAGACTCAAAAGTTCTATTTTTGAAACTCAGACCTTGTACCCTGGACACTCTTCCAGAACAGAAATGACTGGGAGGGGGAGGCACAGCACGGCTGACGTATTTGGCATCATCGAAACGCGTGCCATGTGCCCACTGACTCTCACCGTCCATTTGCCCTTTCGGGAGAAGAGATTGGGCAAATGTTCTTTTCCCTGCAGGTTGCTTCATGCTCTTTAGTCCAGATCGTGTCCAGGCAGGAGATGACAGTCCACAGACTTCACCTAACGCCCGCTGACCAAGGGACCGAGAAGCAAAGCCTGGCACGTGCACCCGACGGGCTCTCGTTCACATGACAGAGAAGAGGAATTCTGCCTGCGTGACCCTCCAGGGCACTGTGCCGAGTGAAAGGGGCAGAGCACGGGGACAGGGACCGTGTGACTTCACTGAGGTGACGGCCCCAGAGCAGCCAGATTCCTAGAGACGGAAGGTGAGGGTCTGTGAACAGGGGCTTGCGTTTGGGAAGATGAAAACGTTCTGAATCCATTCGATCAGACACTTACAAAAGGTTGAAATGGTGAATTTTCTGTTTTGTGCATTACAACTTTCTCTCTCTCTTTCTCTCTTTTTCTCTCTCTTGCTCTCTCTCTCTCTCCCTTCATCCTTCCTTTCCTCTCTCCCTCTCTTTTACACACACACACTCTCTCTCTCACACTCTCTCTCTCTCTCTCTCACTCTCTCTCTCTCTCTCTCACACACACACACACACACACACACTCCCTCTCTCTCTCTCTCTCACTCTCTCTCTCTCTCTCTCTCTCTCTCTCTCTCTCTCTTACACACACACCACCCACCACACACACACATTCTCTCTCTCTTACACACCTCTCTCTCTCTCTCTCTCACACACACACACACACACACACACTCCCTCTCTCTCTCTCTCTCTCACACACACACACTCTCTCTCTCTCTCTCTCTCTCTCTCTCACACACACACACACACACACACACACACACTCTCTCTCTCTCTCTCTCTCTCTCTCTCTCTCTCACACACACACACACACACACACACTCTCTCTCTCTCTCTCTCTCTCTCATACTCTCTCTCTCTCTCTCTCTCTTACTCTCTCTCTCTCTCTCTCTCTCTCTCTCTCTCTCTCTCTTTCTTACACACACACACACACACACACACACACCTGCTCTCCCTGGGAGCAGACACCCGAGTCCCTGGGCCTGCCTTCCCCGGGCGTGTTTGATCTCACCCACCCGCTCCTCCCCCACAGCCAGGGCTGTTTCCCGGCGCCTTCGGCGGGCGGTCTTGGCACAGGCGGGCGCGGCCTCCCTTCCCGGGAAGAGTCTCACCGGTGGGAGCCGGACGGCTGCGGGATTTGTTTGCAGGCACTACAGTCAGTACAGACGCTCACACGCGAGGCCTTTGTTCTGTGTCATAGACAGCCGGCCGCGGAGGTTCAAAGCACACGGCCCTGCCTTCGGCCATGAAGTCCCCGGACTGTGGGCAGCCCCGCTCCATGCTCCCCGTCCGCAGAGGCCGTGTGCGCCAGTGGCTCTGATAACCCCCGTAAAGCGGGCTGCACACTAACAACCTTCACGTGGGGCCATCAGGAGCAACGAACTGTGCTGACCACAAACCTCAACAGAAGGGTGCTGCTATTTGAGGTTTAAATAAAAAATAGGGATCCTTCTTCTTGCCAAGACCAGAAAGGTCTTTTGAGAACTCCATTTCGGAAGGAGTTCCCCGGCATGACTGGCAATACCCACCCGTGTCACGTGTGTTCTCACGCCTTCCTCCTGGGGCACGCCACACGGTCCAGAAGGACATGGTGCTGGGGCTGCTCCGAGCGCCCATCAGCAGATGACCAGTAGACGAGTGGATGAAAAGCTGTGGGACATCTACACCATGGAATACCATGCAGCAGTCAAAAAGAAGACTCTCTTGCCGAGACCGGTTTGGCTCAATGGATAGAGCGTCGGCTTGGGGACTGAAGGGTCCCGGGTTCGATTCCGGTCAAGGGCATGTACTTTGGTTGCGGGCATATCCCCAGTAGGGGGGCGCAAGAAGCAGCTGATTAATAATTCTCTCTCATCGATGTTTCTAACTCTCTATCTCTCTCCCTTCCTCTCTGTACAAAATCAATAAAATATATTTTTTTAAAAATTTAAAAAAGAAGACTCTCTTGCCCTTTGAGGCAGCATGGAGGGACCTGGAGAGTACCATACTAAGTGAAATAAGCCGGTCAGAGAAAGACAAGTGTCACATGACTGCACTCATATGTGGAATCTAAATAACAAAATCAACTGATGACCAGAGTGGATCCAGAGACATGGGAGCAGGAACAGAGTGCGGAATCTCAGAGGGGAGGCGGGGGAGAGAGGGTGGGTGAGGGGTGATCAACCAAAGACCTTATGCACCTGTGCATGACCCATGGACGCAGACAATTAAGGCCTGGGGTGGGGGGAGCAGCAGGGGCGGGCTGGAGGGGGTCAGTGGGGAAATAAAGAATTTATTTTTTTTAAAGGATCACGGGGCAAAGGTGTATACGGCCAGGGAGTGACCAGGCATAACATTCCCCAAAGAATCCTTGGGAAAAAAAATCATTTTTACTAGATGCGTCCTGAATGGCTTAGTCCTTGTCCTGAATCAGCTTCCTTTCTCTTTGCAATGCGCCTGGATGGAGTCTGGACACGCAGGGGTTGCGAGGAACTGGAGCAGAGATCAAACTGTCAGGTGAACTTCGCCAGCGAAAAGTCTGCCACGTGGTTTGTGTACACAGGCCACTCTCCGCGTCTTCCTGGGCTAATGTGAGGTTAACCCGCTGCGATGGGTCCTACCCCCTCGGCTTCACTCCGCTGTGTGCCCCCCGTGGGCATGCCCTCGGGCAAAGGAGGAAGATGAATAAGAACTGTCTCCACCAGCTGCCAGGACACTAAACGGAAGCTGTCCCTCTGGCCAGGGCTGGGGAGCCCCTCAGCAGTGCAAGCGCGGAGCCAGGTGCGGGCCGGCTTGGCTGACTGCCACTGAGGTGCGAGGCCTCCATGCACCAGCCACGCCAACAAGCTCCGGGCAGGCAGCAAAGGGCTCTGGCACGGTTCCTCAGCTCCACTCTGCGGCCCTCCCCTCAGCTCTTTTCTGGCAGAGCAAAGGGGGCCGGTTCTCCTGGAGCCCTCCGATAGCACGAGGGGAGCACTGCCAGCAAAGCACACATCCGGGTCCTGGACGGCCATGTGGTCGGAGTCCTGCACAGAAATAAAACAAACAACCCGCGCAGCCTCCAGAGGACTCCAGAGAAGCCCTCCTTGGTGAGGGCGGAGGGATGTCGGGCCACATCCCTGACTGGTGATAATGACACGTGCTATGAAGAAAAGGGACAGAGTGGTCTTTTAAAATATATCTTATTGGTTTTTTACAGAGAGGAAGGGAGAGAGATAAAGAGCCAGAGACGTCGATGAGAGAGAAACATTGACCAGCTGCCTCTTGCACACCCCCTACTGGGGACACGCCCGCAACCAAGGTACATGCCCTTGACCGGAATCGAACCTGGGACCTTTCAGTCCGCAGATCAATGCTCCACCACTGAGCCAAACCGGTTTCGGTCAGAGTGATCTTTTAAAATATATTTTTATTGTTTTTTTACAGAGAGGTAGGGAAAGGAATAAAGAGTTAGAAACATAGATCAGCTACCCCCTGCACACCTCTTCCTGGGGATGTGCCGGCAACCAAGGTACATGCCCCTGGCTGGAATCAAACCTGGGACCCTTGAGTCCGCAGGCTGATGCTCTATCCACTGAGTCAAACTGGTCGGGGCAGGATAAATGATTTTTGATGAGTGGTCAGGAGATAATGCTAAGCTAAGAACCCAATGATGAAAAGGAGCCAGGAAACCAAAAACACAAGAGGAAAGCTCTGTATACGGGTGACAGGTGAAGTGCAAAGGTCCTGAGGCAGGTGTCTGTGTGTATGTGCGTGTATGTGTGCGTGTATGCGTGTGCGTGTGCGTGTGTGTGTGCGTGTGCGTGTGTGTGTGCGTGTGCGTGTGTGTGTGTGTGTGCGTGTGTGTGTGCGTGTGTGTGTGAGTGGTAAGAGTGGAGGAAGTGTGTATGCGCAGGCGGCTGAGCTACAGACATGGTCAGCTCCCCTACAAAGAGCATCAGGGGAGGCATGAAGAGGGCCCCCATGTGACCCCCGAGGAAGCCTCTCTTCTCACCGGGAGCCCTGAGCCACCAGGAAGCCAGTGCAGGAACCGTCCACTCAGCAGTCAGTGGGCAGGGCACACAGCTGACAAAGGTGTGTTCCTTCCCGGCGCCTGCTCCGCCCACCTTCACCCACTCTCACCCACCTTCACCGCTGTCAGACATCACCCAGCACCACCAGCAGCGCCCTGTGCCCTCAGCAAAGGGGGCAGAGCAGGCCCGGGCCACCCTCTCCACCCGCTCCATTTTCCTCTGCGTTTCCATGGGGGTTTCTTCTCCCTCGGGGTGATTCTACCCCCAGGGGCATTGCTGTGTGGCTGGCTTTCTGGTGGAGCCCTGATGCATCGTGGATGGCGAAGCGGTCCCTTCCTCCATGTGTAAGGTGACCAGACGTCCCGCTTTTGGCGGGACAGTCCCTATTGTTAACTATTTGTCCCGCGTCCCGTGGCGTTTTAAAAAAGTCCCGATTTTTTTTAAAAAATCGAGACTTTTTTTTAAATGCCTCGGGATGAATCTTTCCAAAAATCGGGACTGTTTTAAAACGCCTCGGGATGCGAGACAAATTGTTAACAATCGGGACTGTCCCGCCAAAAGCGGGACGTCCGGTCACCTTACCTATCTGGGAAGCCAGCAGGGTAGCATCCTGTTTCCATCAATGCCTCGCTGCCTTCCCTCTGCATCAGCCCGCCCTCTTTCCACCGTTGGTCACACTGGCGAAGGCCTCTGGGGCCCACCGGCATGCTCCAGGACCACATCCCCCTTCTAGATCCTTCCTCACAGTCACACAGTCCCTTTTGTCAGGGAAGGCAGCGTGTGCGCAGACCCAGGGGCTGGGACATCCTTGGGAGAGGAGCCTTCTTCAGCCTCCCCCACACCTCAGGCCCGGCCACTCGATTGGCCGGCAGCCAGCGGGGGTCGGGGGGCGGGGGAGGCAGGCCCCAGCAGTGGCGGACCCATGGCGAAATCATGGGACACAAGCTTGGCCGTGTGGCCTAAGGAGGAGCTCCCAGGGAAGCCGGCGGGTGGCAGATGTGGGGCCGTGCTCGCAAGGCCTGCCCAGAAGATGCTTCCAGAGCTGTCTGTGTGTTGGAAGATGGCTTTGGAGGAAGGGATGAGGGTCAATTGACAAGAGCAGGATTCTTGAGCTGAGCCCCTTAGCTTGGCCCAGCAGTCACCCCTCTATTGGCGGAAACAAACAAACAAACAAGCAAGCAAGCAGTGTCCAGGCCAATGGGGACTGGAAACCCTCTGGACGGGGCCCCAAGACCCAACACCCGAGGCCAGCTCCCATCCTCCCCCGAGAGGTTGTGCAGTGCACGGCTGATGGGAAGTGAGGTCACCGCTCCGTCACCTCCACCAAAGCGCAGCAGGGTGCGATTTACAGAGTGTGAGTGGCGGTTGGCTTTGCTCATTTCCCCCCCCCCCCCCCCCGAGAAGCATGCGTTTGAAGAGCTGGACCCCGAGCAGCCACAGCGAGCTCGAACGCTAACAAACACATCATTAAGCGTCTACGACTTCCTCCCGGCGTGCTCTGTCCAGATGCAGAGGACGGGAAGGCTTTGTTCCCAGACCACCCCATCGGGGCTGCCCCCACCCCCCGCTTTATGAAGCTGCCTTCAGGCAAATAATAAAAAAAGCCATAAAGATCTAAACTGCTGCTCCCCCCCACCCCCTTTTTTTCTCTTCAATTAAATGACTCTAAGTGGGCAATCGCTGATTCCAGAAAAACAACCTAAGACATTTCCCTTCCTCTCTCTTTTCCAAGTCTGAGGGCTCTGCTCCGAGCCGCTCCCTCGGAGGAACCAGAGCCTTCTGGGAAAGCGCCCGGCCGCCACCCCTGCCTCCGGGGACAGCCAGCGGCTCAGAGACCTGCTGTGTCACTGGCTGAGCGTGGAGGCGGAATCCTGTCCCCAGGGACACACGCTGAGTCCTCCCACAGCGCCTGGGAAGTAAGTGTGACCTTATTTGGAAAGAGGGTCTCTGTGGCGGCCATCACGATGAGATCAGACTGTCCGGCGGCGTGGCTCAGGGGCTGAGCGTTGACCTGTGAACCAGGAGGTGACGGTGCGATTACAAGTCAGGGCACACGCCCTGGTTTCGAGCTCCATCCCCAGCGTGAGGCAGCCGATCCATGATTCTCTCTCATCATGGATGGTTCTGTCTCTCTTTCCCTCTCCCCTCCTCTCTGAAATCAATAAAAATATAAATAAATAAAAGGGGAAATCAGACAGAGAGGGTAGGTCCCACCCCAATGACCGGTGTCATCAGAAGAGGAAGAGCAGGCACAGGCAGGCAGAGGGAGGCCTGGGGCGGGGGCAGGAACGGTGCCCCCGGTGGCAGTGACCAAGCACCAGGGACTGTTGTCATCACCCAGAAATGGCAAAGGCAAGGAAGGGGCTTCCTCTGAGCCCCGAAAGCAGCCTCCCTGGGCCGCCCCGGCCTCAGGCCCGGCCTCCAGGCGTCAGGCAGGAGCCTCTCGGGCTGGCTGCTCTGTGCGCAGCCTCAGCCACAGACACGGAGGTGGCCCTTTGGTCAGAGGGACACCAAGGCTGCCGTCGCCCTGTTCCTACTGTATCTCTCCTGCCTCTCACGTTGCCTGAGCCCGCTTCGCTGCCGATCTGAGGAAGAGCCGCCGATGCCCTCTTGGGGTTCGGCCAGCTCCTGGCGGGGGTGGACAGGGTGGGGGACATGTCTCCTTCCCAGCACTCCCTCTCCCAGGCTCTCTCGAAGCGGCTGGAGCAAAGCGCAATCACAGTGATACCACCCAGGTGGTCTCCGAGGGGCTCGGGGCGGGAGCACAGAAGATGGGCATCTAGTGGGTACCTCGTGCCCGCCTCGCCCCTGCCGGGAGCGGGGCCAGCCCACCTGGTCCGCGCCCTGTGAGGTGAGGCCCACGCCTCCCGCTCTGCAGGTGCGTTGCCTGTGGGCGGGATCCAGGTCTCCTCGCTCCGAAGACCCCACGAGGGTTCAGCCACAGCCTGTGTCACCGTGGCCCTGCCCTCCGCCCAGGCTCCGTGCGGGGTCACTGAGCTAACACTCAGCTCTGTGACGTGAGAGCCTCGTTCTCAAACTCCCTGCCAGCATCTGACTCGATCGGAGGGCCGGTTATAACAGCCATTGCTCCCCACCCCCACCCCACCCCCAGAGTTTCTGACTCGGTGGACCGGGGTGGGCCCCAGATTCTGCATTGCTGATGTGTCTCCAGGCTCCGGGGATTGAGGGTCACGGATCTATGTGAACCTGGGTGGCATCAGGTGTGGCCAAGTCCTGGTGCCCACGCCCTCCGGTGATGGGAGAGAAGGGTGAGGAAGAGCAGGCCTCCTTCTCCTTTTCACTGCCCCCCACTTTTCCTTCCCAGATCCCCCCGCCCCCAGACAGTGACCTGCGTGCTCCATCCTCAGTGCTCAGCTGGGCGGTTGGCCTGCCATTTGTCCCCCGTCAGCGGTCTGCGCCTGAGGGGAGGGGTCTCCGTACTGTCCCCCAGAGCAGACGCCAGCCTTTTGGGATGATTCATTGCACACGGGGAGGACCACGGACCAAGGAGCCAGCTCCTCCCGGCTCAGCAGCAGATCTGTCCAGAGAACAATGTGCTCCCTCCTGCCCCCCAGAAGCACCAGGTGCCCTTTCTGCGTCCCCAGCCCTCTCCCACCCATTCCATTCCGTCTGCTGCAACAGGTGGGCGCTCCGCTCACGTGGCTGCGGTTCCAAACGGGGAGGGCTTGGGAGGAAGTGCTCTGTTCAGACCGCAGGCCTTCCCGCTCCTGGGATTGGCCTGGGGCTCCGTTGCCGTGGCAACCCCGCTGGCTGCTTCCTGCCTGACCCCCTGCACCTCCATCATGACCCTCAGCGACACCTCGGGTTGTTAACGCTCTTTAATTAACTCTGCTCCGGGGCAGGGGCCTTAGTCACCACCCGCCAGCCTCTCGGCAGCCACCTGTGCCTGGCACCTCTGGGAGGGCAGCCGTGAATCAGTCCTGGCCTCCGCACATGGGGGGAGACTTATACCCACAGGGCACAGCTGCGGCCGCCTCCTTTGCCTTCATGGCACGAGTTCCCTCCGTCCTTCCCTGGCACAGGCATTGGGTAAATGCTGGGCCGTGGGGATCAGCACGTTGCGAGCCGTGTGCAGGGAGAATACAGCCTGCAGGCCTGTGACACCCAGAGCCAGGGGGGCCAGGCAGGGGCAGCCCCTCCTTCCAGGCCAGGAGGGAGGGGGAAAGGAGGGAGGGAGGGACGAGGACCCCAATTCAAGCAGGCAGACTCCTCACCTGGGCCCACACCTACGTTTTCACGGCCCTGGCCTCTACCCGAGACCCCGCGTTCCTTTCCAATAGCACACGGCAGCCCTGTGACCTTGGGGACCCCGCTGGCTGCTTCCTGTGACCTTGGGGACAATGAACGTGTACCTCCCACCCCTCCATCAATGGAGGCACACGAACCCCGGCGTCTAGGGAACACTCACGGCTCCCGGGCGTTGCTTGCTTGTGTTTCGTCCTTCGAAGGACAGCGGCTGTGCGGATCCCCGGCTGCATCAGATGGATGCGCAGGCGCTGCCTCTACTCCGTCCTCTCCACCGGGAGCTGCTCACAGCCGCCTCCCGGCACGTCCGGCCCTGCGAGCAGGACTGCCCCTCGGCGCCGCCCGGCCCGGGTGAGAGCTCCAGGAGCAGGCCATGGCCCTGAGCCCGTGGGCACGCCTCTGGGCGCTGGTCTGGGTGCAGCTTCCCCCTGAGGTTGCCATCAGTCCTGAGTGGCTCTCATCGCCGTTGCTTTATTGCCTCCTTCTCAGCTCAGACCCCCCTGGGGACCGTTCAGCTTCCCCGCCGGCCTCACCCCGGTGCCTGACTCCGGGCTTCCCCCCTGGGGGTCGGTCCCTTCCATCACCGGCTCCTCCGTGGGCCCTGGAATGTGGCTTACTGTTTGCATTCTTTGTGTCCCCTTTGGTCACCAGCGGGGTGAGACAGTGACATTGGACTCCACAGCGCCACTGAGGTCTCCTCTTCCCTGGCTCGGGGCTCCCCCTAAGGCCCAGGCTCATCAGAGAGGCACAAGTCGGTGCCTCCTCTTGCTTCCCTTTCGGCGACACGAAGGGAAAACGAGGGGTGGCGTGGGGCTGCTCCGGGAGAGAAGGCTGTAACACAAGAACCCTGGATTTGGGGGAGGGGCAGACACGAGGGCTCCTCTCTCTGAGCCTCAGTGTCCCCGTTAGACACCTGGACTGAGCGTTGTGGGGAGGAGGGCCTCATCACCTGGCCTTGTGTGAAACCCGAGTGCCCAAAAGCTGTGCACAGCTGCTGGCCTGCACACGCACCTGGCCTGGCCCCAGGGCACAGTGACAGGCGGCGTGGGAAACTGGTAGAGAGCCGGGCCCTAGCCACGCCCACCTTGGGCCCACTTTATATAAGCCTCATGCTCCGATAAATTAACACCGGGATCTTTGCCCCGGGACTATGCATGGCAGAATGACCCCCAAAGATGTCCCTGCCCTAATCTCTGGGACCTGAAATTATGCAAGAGAGAACTGTAATATAATTAAGGTTATGGATTTTAAGAGAGAAAAATGACTCTGAGTTGTCAGGGGCAAGGAGGGCTGTATCTTGTGACTTTCTCCCTGGGCTCAGAGGAGAGACGCAGAAGAGGGGGCGTCAGGAGGCTTCCGGGATGAGGATCCTGGGCCCTTCCTGTCTCTGAGATGCAGGGACGGAGAGAAGGACCAGAGAGAGCCCCTAGGTGCCCAGGGTGTCCCCAGGTAACAGCCTGAGCTCCTAGGGGCTCTGGACCTGAGCCCCACAACCACAGGAAACCAGGTTCTGAATGAACTTGGGACCAGATCTCTCTCAAGCTTCCCAATGACCACCAGCCCCCAGCCCCCAGCCCCCACCCCTGGTGGACACCTTGACTCAGCCCGTGAACCCGACACAGGGAAACCAGCTGAGCCGACCCAGATGACTGACCCGCAGACGGTGAGGTGATCACGGTGGTCAACCCCATCTCTCCTGAGCTGATCTACTCCGAGGCCCCTGCCCATCAAGGTCAAGTCCAGCCTCTACGGGTCTACAAGGCCCCATCGCCTCTGTCTCTCTCCCAGCTGTGCCCTGCTGGCCTGTCCTCCAGCCAAGCAGCCTCCTCTGCGGCTGGCCCTCCCCAGGTCCCCCCTCCCAGGGCCCTTCCCCGGGAAGGCGCCTGCCCACAGGGGCTTCTCCCCTCACCTCCTCAGGGACTCTGTCCAAATGTCACTTCTCATGGAGGCCCGCCCTGGCCCCTCTCCCAACAACTTCTGCTTTCTCTCTCTCTATAATTGAGCACAAGTGTTGTGTTTTTTAAAATATATTTTTACTGATGTCAGAGAGAAAGGGAGAGGGAGAGAGAGACATAAAAAACATCCATGATGAGAGAGAATCATGGACTGGCTGCCTCCTGCACGCCCTCCACTGGGGACCGAGCCCGCAAACCAGGCCTGTGCCCTGACCGGGAATGGAACCCGTAACCTCCTGGTTCATAGGTCGATGCTCAACCACTGGGCCAGGCCGGCCAGGCAAGCTCTGTCTTTGTTTTGAACACGCCAGCACCGCCTCAGAGACACCGCCCTGGGGGCGTAGCTCTCCTGTTTGTATTAAGGATGTTTTGTCCCCACACAACTATCATTTCTGTTCCAGGAAACCACCAGGATGGAGCCACCCACATAAAAGCCTTGGTGAATGAAATATTTCATCAGAAGGGGGGAAACCTTCTAAGCAACTTTCATATGTTCACCCTAAAAATAACCTAACTCCACCTCGGGGCCCATCGCGTCCAGACTGCTCGCTGCCTACACGGGCATTGGCTTCTGAAGGCAGCTTTTGTAAACACACCCTCTTACCACGGAGCTGCCACCTCCGTCATTTACTCCGAGGCCGTCTGAGAGGACCGCAGGGACACTGTCATCCCAGGAGGTCACTCTGCTACAGCCCCGGGGTGGGCGACGATGTGCAAGTGTTACCCGCGCCGGCCATAAAGGTCCTTTAAGGGCGACCCAGCAGCCGCCGCTCCGGAGCACACATCTCTCCGTGTCCTGGGGCGCACTGGCTCAGGAAAACCCCAGCTGAGCTGTAGAGGGCCTCCTGGGAAGGCACATGGACATCCTTTAACTCAGCAGCTGAGCCCGAGGCACTGGCAGAGTCCGTGTCCCGGATACACCCCATCAAGAGGGCTGGGGTGTTATTCAATTTCTGACTTACCTTTGTCCAGGCGTCAGCAGGGGCGGGTCTAGATATGTAAATCCAGTGAGGCTAGGGCCTAGTTAAGAATGCAAATAAGCTCCTTTGACCTATAAATAAACCTGCTGCGTGGCTCAGTGCTCGCTGCCTCTCCATCAGAGAGGATGGCGCCCACCTAGCGCCCAGCTGGATGAATCTATTTCTGCCTCTTGGTCTCTTTCTTCCTTTAATTTCTTAATCCCCAGCTCCTGCACTCAGCAACCTGACTGTTTCCTTTTCCGCGATGGAGATGAACGCGGAAAGGAGAGAAACAGCCCCTGCACTGAGCGTCTTGAGGTCCCAGAGTTGAGGCTCCATTCTGAATACGCGGTGAAATGGGAAAGTCACATCGGAATTGAGGCCTCGACCCGGCAACGCCCAGAAACCCCGGGACCCTCGGCTGTGAGACCCAGTGAAGCCGAGTCCCACGGAGGGATCCCTGTGCGAGATCCCTGCGGGCTCGGGGTCTCTCGCTAAATTCGGCGCAGCTGCCACGAGGTGGCTTGCTTGTGCCTCCTTCTCTGCCGTGAATGAGGACAAGGTGGTTTGGAGCCAGCGGGGCTGGGGCGGGCCGCGGACCTGCAGGCCCTTAAACTGTCCGCTCTCGCGGCTCGACAGTCACCTGGGCGTCCTGTGACTGCAGGTCCTGGTTCAGTTTGGGGGGAGCGGGGAGAGGACATGACGCCCTGCGTTTCCAGCAAGCCCACGGGCGCTCAGACCCCACGCTGAGGAGCGAAACCCACGTCTGTCCAGCTAGCAGAGGCCGTCCCAGCGGCCCCACCTTCAGACTTCCCAGCGGAAGGTCAGTGGGATTCCGGACGCCCGACACTCCTGCGGCCCGAATCCCACTGCAGACGCCGACCAGGGACAGAGAGTGTGGACAGAGCGTGCGGTTCAAGAAAGTCCGTGGGCGCGGCGCTCTCATCCTCGCCCGGAGAAATCCAGATGACAGCCCGAGAGGACACGTGCCTTCCCACGGGAATCTGGGCTTTTTGGTCAGGGGAAGACACCAGAGAGACAGCTCACCTTTCATCGCTTCAAAACATTAGATATCGACATCACCATTGGGCTTTCCTTCCCGAGAAACTTCTGTGGACTTCCGGGGCCCGAGACACTCCCAGCAGAGCTGTGATCACGGACGGGGGCGGGGCCAGGAGGGGAACACCCTCTCCCCACTGTGAGGGCTGAGTCCTGAGCTCCCGGAAGAGAGTGGACATGCTTAGATTGCAGGCAACGCACCCTTTTATTAAAATCACTGGGTGAAGGTCACGTCACATAAAATTAACCTTTTATTTTTTAAAATTTCTTTATTGATTAAGATATCACATATTTGTCCTCAACCCCCCCATTCCAATCCCCCACCTCACCCCCCTCACTCCTGCCCCCACCCCCCTATTGTCCTTGACCACTGGTTAGGCTCCTATGTGTGCACGTAAGTCCTTTGGTTGATCTCTCCCTTTTATCCTCACCCTCCCTCTGAGGTCCAACAGTCTGACCCCTGGCTCCGTATCTCTGGGTCTGTTCTTGTCCATCCGTCTATGTTGGTCACCATTTCCCCCAGATGAGTGAGATCATGTCCTACTGGAAATATAAGAATCGAAAATGAGACAAGCGATAATCGTTCTGCTGAAAGGCATATGAATCAGTCTGTAGTGAACTTCTTTCTGGGCCCCCAGTAAAATTAACCTTTTAAAGTGGACAATTCAGCGGCATCTGGCAGATCCACGTGGTAGGTAACAAGACCTCTATCTAGTTCCAAACGCTTCCACACACCCCTTCCCCAGAAGAATGGCCCACACCACCGAGCAGCCCCCATCCCTCCCGCCCAGCCCTGGGCAGCCGCCACCTCACACTCGCCTATTCTAGACCTTTCAAGTTTACGGTGCCCATAACAGGCGGTCTTTGTTGTCTGTGTCTCCTCACCTCCCATCATGCTTTGGTGGCTCCCCACGATGTAGCCTGCATCAGACTTGGTTTCGTTTCCTAGCCAACGTCTGCCGGTGTGTGGAGCGCCACGGCTGGTCCATACACCTGCCATCAACGGCCATGGGGCTGTCTCGCCCTTGGCTGCTGTGAGTCATCGCTGCGTGTAAGTGTCTGAGCCCTGCGCTCAGTGCCATGGCGTGTCCACCCCGTGCTCGGCGGTGCAGACGGAGAAGCAGGCCACGGGAGTCGGGGGGGACGCGCTCAGCTCCCTCAGGGCCGAGCTGGACCTGGACCCCAGGTCCCCGAGCATCTCCTAGACCCACACCAGCCCCCTCAGTAGTTCTCCCCACACGGTTCCTCCCTCTTTCCGCTCCTTTCCAAACCTTTCCACCTCCCGAGCTCAGCTCTCCCCCTGCCTCACCGGCCTTCCCGGCCCAGCCAGTCCCTCCCGTGCTCCCTCTCCTTGCCAGTGTTATGTCCACTCCCGTCCCACACATCACCCAATGGAAGCCTCCATGGGATCTTGCTGACCAGGTCAACTGTGAGGCCCTGGAGCTTCACAGACCCTGTGACAGATGAAGCCTGTGGAGCGGCTGAGTGACGCCGGGCCTGTGGGTGTCCACGCGGGGCCGTGACTGGCGCCGTCACGGATGCCGCAAGAGGACAGGGTGACCGTGCGCCTAGTCACCCAACCACAGGGCGGGGCAGCGCTCTGCTTTCCAGCATTCTCTGAAGAGCGTGTTACGTCACCTGCCGGGGATGCCCGGCGGTGAGGTCACCGTGAGTATGGAGACATACAAGTCTTGTCACCCCGCTCTTGCCCACTCAGTCACTAGCTGCGTGGCTCGAGTCCTGGCTGGAGTGTGGCCAGGAGGGCCACGACGTCCCTCCTCTCACCTGTGATGAGAGAAGAACCAGGGGAGGGCCCTTCACAGATCGATGACCTTGAACCCAGAGGACCTGGATGGCCGCTCCCCGCTTGACCCTTCATAGACATTGTCACTAAGGCAGTGCTTTGGGGTCTTTGGGAAAGTGCCAATAAAAGCACAATTTTAAAAATCCATTGCTGCCTGCCCAGCATGGCTCGGGTAAGCATCGTTCTATGACCTGAAGGTCACAGTTGGACTTCCCCTGTGGGGTGGGCCAGAGGTGGCCGATCAATGATCCTTTCTCGTCATTGATGTTTCTATCTTTCTCTCCCCTCCTCTCTGAAACCAATAAAAATGCATTTATGTAAAAATCCATCCGGGAGGTTTTTATTCCCCATCTAGTTCCTTCTTAGAGACATCGAATGGGCAGCCAACCCAAGAAAGGTCAAGAGAGTCTGATTTTTTTTTTTAATTGTAACGTTAGAAAACCTAAACCCTCCTCTTTATAAAAAAGAGTTCCTCACATTTATAGATTTAGATAAAGCACTGTATTTCAGTCTTAAATCTTCTGGAAAAAAATAACATTCCACTGTCTTTGATGTTAACTAAAGGAGGCAAATATATCTTTCCACGAAGCCAATCTTGTCCTCACTGATGTGACTAAAGAGAGGCTTGCATTTTTTCTGGCCACTAAATCATACAACTTCTCAAAAGCATACACTCTATCCCTGGCCGGGTGGCTCAGTAGGTTGGAGCGTAGTCCCGTACACCAAAAGGTCGGGGGTTCGATTTCAGGTCCCGGGGGGAGTACGAGAAGCAACCAATTGATGTTTCTCTCTCACACTGATGTTTCTCTCCCCCGCCCCTCTCTATGGCTCTCCCTTCCTCTCTCTAAAAATCAGTAAACATATCTTTGGCTGAGGATTTTAAAAATATAAAAAATACATACCAAAACATTAATAAATTAAAAAACATATGTTCCCAAGAGCGAGTGGAAGGGCACAGAGCAGGAGGCCTACGTGTCCATTGATGGGTGGGTGCCCGTCTCACCCTGGACACCTACCCTTCGTTGTCGATTTAGCAATCCCAGGAGCCCTGCCAGGAGCTCCTAATCCCTGTGCGTGGAAGCCAGGCTGGGGACACTGTGTCACCATGTCAGCCTCACACATCCATGAGCCTGGGGCCAGGCCAGAGCCCCAAAGGCCCGCTCTGCCTGCTACACTTGAAAGGAATTCACAGAACCCTGACTGGTGTGGCTCAGTGGGTAGAGCGTCAGCCTGTGGACTCAAGGGTCCCGGGTTTGGTTCCGATCAAGGGCGTGTGCCTTGGTTGCAAGCACATCCCCAGTTGGGGATGAGGGGGTGCAGGAGGCAGCTGATCGATGTTTCTCTCTCATCAATGCTTCTGACTCTCTATCCCTCTCCGTTCCTTTCAGTAAAAAAATCAATAAAATATCAGTAAATAAAATATATTTTAAAAGAAAGGCATTCATAGACGTGAATGAGTCTGCACAGCAGCCACCAGTTCTGCCCGCCCCCAGCCACGTGTCCGCCACGCCCATGCCTCACTGCAGAGGCCCCTCACCTGCGAGCAAGCCCAGCCACGGACACCGGGCGGCCGCCCACAGGTGTGTGGACACAGAACTCCCATCAGACTCCTGTGCGTATCCAATTTCCTCCCAGCCCCGCTCACCAGCCGGGCATGACGGGAGGAAAAGTACTGAGCCATTCGGGGGGTGAACAGTCATTGTTTATCCTCAGGCTAACACACATCCCTCGGCGAGAACAAAAGGAAGTGTGCAGAGGCAGCGAGAGCGAGGTGTGGGACGCAGGCAGTCCCGGGCGTGGACACGTTATTCCCCGGCAGCCTCAGTATTCCTCTCTGTGAATGGGGGCAAAAATAAAGCCACACCATCATAAAAACAACCTGTTTGTTCACAGTAGCCAAAAGGTGGAAGCAGCCCAGTGCCCATGGATGGATAGATGATGGATGGATGGACGGATGGATGGATGGATGGAAAGATAACATATGGTCCATCCCCACAGCAGACTATGTCTCAGGCTTAAAAAGGAAGGACAGCCAAAACCGGTGTGGTTCAATGGTTAGAACGTCGGCCTGCAGACTGAAAGGTCCCAGGTTTAATTCCAGTCAAGGGCATGTACCTTGGTTGAGGGCACATCCCCAGGAGGGGGTGTGCAAGAGGCAGCTGGTCGATGATTCTCTCTCATCGATGTTTCTAACTCTCTATCCCTCTCTCTTCCTCTCTGTAAAAAATCAATAAAAAATATAAAAATAAAAAAAAGGGAAGGACACCCCGACACCTGCTTCGGCATGGAGGAGCCTCGAGGACGTGATGCTGAGTGAGAGATAACGAGGCACCCAGAGGAGTCAGACTCGTAGAGGCAGAGAGCAGAATGGGTGCAGGGGGCTGGGAGAAGGAAATGAGGAGCTGGTGTTTACTAAGGACAGCGCCGCAGTTTGGGGAGATGGAACATTCTGGAAATGGATGACGGTGATAGTTGCACAGAATGGGAATGTGCTTAATACCACCGTCGTGGACGCTAGAAAATGTTTAAGATGGTAAGTTGTATGCTGTGTGCGTCATACCATAAATTTTTAAAGGATAATAAAGGGTAAAGTGTTCACCCTAATTCTATCTTGGTTGTTCAGGAGAGAGGAGAGCCAGCCCGCAGCACAGACCCCAGTTCACTCAGTCTGTCCTTCTCTGCCTTCGCTGCAGCTGGCGGGAGGGAGGAGGCCAGATTCAAGCTGCCACTGAGCCGCCCCCACCGCACATTCTGTGAGAACCTCTTGGGAGGGGGTCTCAGAGTCTCCTGGAAATTCTGTCATGGGCGTAGGCAGGCACCACCAAGCAGATGACAGCTCAGCTCAGACCAGCGCCTCTAGACCCTTCGCTTGCTCATCATCAGCCGTAAGAGAGCAAGACACACACACAATGCTCTATGTAACTCAACTCAAGAAATGAGCATTGCCTAACACCGGGCTGGCATCACAGGTAAGTGTATTCTGGGCAGGGCGCCAGGCCCTCCCTCCAGAAGGCCCTCCCCCCAGAAGGGCCAACTCTTGGTGTAAAGAGTGGTTGCCATCTTGAAGCTTTCAATAAGGTTAGAACATGGAGACCCCGTTTTCCTTTTGGGTCCTGCAATTGCATTTCCAGTTTTGCCACGACCTGCCCTAAGCTCAGAGAAGACAGAGCCAGGAGACGGGACTTCCAACCTTGGGGAGGCCGCAGTGTACAGACTGCGAAGGGCAGGTGGAGGGACGCCCTGGTCCACCACCGCCACCTGACCGCCCAGGCCAGGAAGCTTAGCATGGAGCTGCCTGCTGAGGAGGGGAGAGAGGCAGCTGGGCTACAGGATCACCCGACTAATAATAAACGACAAACACAGGGAACACGGTGTGCACTGGGCGGGAGTAGAGGCTGCCACAATGTCAAGGCAGAACTGCAGCCAACAGGCATCTGCGCAGCTGAGGACCCGGGTCTGAGCCTGCTAACTCTACCGACCAGCATTGGTCTACCAACTGACACCCCTGGCCCCCATGTCTGCAGCTTCCAGGCTACATAAGCCATGGTGGGAACGGACAGCCAGCCACAGCTGCTGAGGCTGCCTTTGTGCCGGCCCTGCTGAGTGCACACAGAGTCTGAGTTCCCACCAGGGCTTTGTGAGGCGGCTGGTAATTGCCCCATTTCACAGATGAGGAAACGAGTGTCAGAGAAGCCAAAGAACTTTCCCACGATCGATTAGCCAGTCAGCGGTTAATTGAATGGGAACTTGGGTTTGGGGCTTTGACACCTGTACTGTGGTCATCTACACTAGTACAAAAGTAAGATGAAAATGGACCATAGTTTCGTGACACCCACCAGCCAATCAGGTGTGAGTATGCAAATTAACCCAACAATGATAGTGGGTTAATTTGCGTATGCAGGAGCTGAGGGGCGGGGGGGGGGACGGGGGGGGGGGGGGTCCCCCAGCCGCTCCGGACCTCTGGGAAGCGTGGGAAGGCGGAAAGGCGGCTCTGGACCAGAGTGAAAAGGCAACTCTGGCCGGAGCGAAGGTGGTGCCGGCAGCCAGGGTAAGGAAGGCCCATCCTTGGACGAATCTTTGTGCATCGGGCCTCTAGCTCACTATAACATACTCATTGGATCACCTGCATCTGCCATTGGCCGATACTGTGGATTTCCTAAAGAAGCCTGTGATCAAGACAAAGGAGGCCAGTCCGTACCCACTTTGGGAGGTCAGGGAGCCCCCCATCCTGTAAGTCCCCGAGCTGGCCAGCAGCTCTCCACGGAGACATGAGGAGGAACCAGAAGAGCTTCCGGGAGACCGTGCCACAGCAGGCCCAGCCTCTCCCCTCGGCCACACCGGCTGCTGGTCGAGTCCGGTGGCCGGTTCCCTCAAAGCGCCTTCCTATGCTGAGTGGACGGCGGCACTCCGGGTTGTGAAACCGAGCTGGGCTGTGGCGACATGGAGATACATGGGGGGCAGGTACACGGAGAATGTGCAGCCCAGGTAATGGGCGATAACCATTCTGTTCTGCGTCCGGTGCCGGATGGCTGTGGTGCCATATGGCTGTGGTGCTGGATGGAAGCTGCGGGGGCCTCTGTGCACCAGCCACCCTCCATTTTCCCCGAAAAATCACCGCGCTAGATTGTGCCACCAGCTTCTTCCCCTTTTCTTGGTGGAAATCTACTGCCTCTTTAAAGCAGCGCATGGAAAATTACAAGGTCAGTGCCACGCTCGGGGCTAGAAAAGTACGTACCCCGCAATGATTTCCAGGGATCCAGCCTTTCATCATTGAAAAAGGTCCGTGGGCGAGGAGGCAGGAAGAAGCATGAGGTCCCGAAGCAGGTGACTCATTGCAGAGGGAAATGGCAGGGCCGTTGCTGAACAGATGGGTCGACAGGGCCCTGAGCGAGGGCTGCTTTTCATTCATCCATTCGGATGCGCTTCCATTCATTCAGCAGAGGGGACTGAGCACGCTGAGCCAGGCCAGCAGCCCCAAAGCAGCACCAAAGGGCCTTCTTCCCTGGGAGCATCCGCTGGCAGGGGCAGGGAGGAAGGTGAGGAAGCCTTAGTGCGTGGGAATGAGTTCGGGGGAATAGAGAGCCGGGGACGGGTGGGAATAGAGGCAGCCACCTCGGGGACAGGTGGCAGGAGAGCAGGGAGCTGAAGAAGGTGTGGGGGAGCCATGAGGTTTTTTGGGGGGAGTGGTCCCTCCAGGCAGAGGAAGTGTGGCTGAGCTGAGTGCATGAGAGCCACTGCTTTGTGCAAAGGAAACAATCAGTGGGACTTGCTTTCCACCAGGCTCCCTTCCGAAGCAAAGCCAGGTGTTGGGCGACCTCTCTCCTTGCTTCCAGCATCACATCACCTGTTTCTTTTTTAAATAAATTTTATTGATTTTTTTTTAATTATTGATTTTCCATAGAGAGGAAGGGAGAGGGATAGAGAGTTAGAAACATCGATGAGAGAGAAACATCAACCAGCTGCCTCCTGCACACCCCCCACTGGGGATGTGCCCGCAACCAAGGTACACGCCTTTGACCGGAATCGAACCTGGGACCTTTCAGTCCGCAGACCGAAGCTCTATCTACTGAGCCAAACCCGTTTCAGCACATCACCTGTTTCTTAGTCTTACCTGCCTGCCTCCCTGTTCGAAGGACCCACACGGATAACCCAGGACCCCCTCCCCATCTCAGCATCCTTCACTGGGTCCCGCCTGCACAGTCCCTCTGCCATTCACAGCTTTGGGGGACTGGGAATCCGCATCCCTAATACTGCCCAGGGCTCCAACCACTCACGGGCGAAAGCACGCATGGCCAAGTGTCCGGATCATCCCCTGGCCCAGGAGTGCCCTTTCTCCTGCCAGGTCATGTCCCAACCTGGCATTTGGAAAATAGAAACCCAAATGGCAACTGCTCCCCTGAATGGGGGGATGACATCCCCGGAAGCAAGCACCCCCTAAGGAGCTCTAGGGGTCTGCAGAGGCCGTCCCCCCTCCCCCCATGTTGGCTAAGCCTCTGCATGTCCGGAGGCTCCCATCAAAATTCATCTCACATCTCCGCCCTCTCTCTGCCCACTGCTTCCCCCTCCCGCAGACTGTCCCCAGGGACAACCACAGCAGCCACTGGAACCTTCCTGCTCTGTCCCCACCGCGGCCCCGACACCCCACCCCACTCCATGCAGCAGCCACAGCGCTTCCCCAGAAGGCACACCCATCCATCAGGTCGTTCCTTGCTTAGAACCTTCCAGGGGCTTCTCCTCACTCACAGGTTGCAACGCCTCAGGTCCCTCTGGGCCTGGCCCGGCTCCGTCCCCTGAGCTTACCCCTCCAGCCAGAGGTTTCCTGGTTCCTCCCATGAGCCTGGTTCCTGCAGCTGTCCTTTGGCCCAGCCACCCAGCATAGAGCCCGGGGCAGCAGGGTTATTCTGAGCTGATTAGTTCTGAGGCAGTGCAAATGCAGGCTGCAGCTCTGAAAACAGAGTATCAGTTACCCTTTTTGTAAGAAAAACTTACATTAAGAAAGGAAATCTCCATTTATAAAGGCGACACCAAATAACAGAAAGCTGATTCATGGAGAGGCCAGGACTTAACTCTGCATAAAGACCTTGCCCTGTTGAAACTGGTTTGGCTCAGTGGACAGAGCACCAGCCTGCGGACTGAAGGGTCCCAGGTTTGATTCCAGTCAATGGCATGTACCTTGGTTGCGGGCACATCCCCAAAGGGGGTTGGCAAGAGGCAGCTGATGGATATGTTTCTAACTCTCTATCCCTCTCTCTTCCTCTCTGTAAGAAATCAATAAAATATATTTTAAAAAATAAATAAAAGACCTTGCCCTGGCTTAGGAGCTGTGCCAGTTCCTACTGACCTTTCCCCCCACCAACTCCCTTTTGTGTCTGTAGCTGGAGATGGTATGTAGGGTGGTGGCTGGGTCCTCACCTTCCCCGGTCTCTCCCACGCTCACAGGAGGTGGTCATGTTAGCACTCCGCTCCCCTTTCTCTTGTTAATCTCTTATTCCAGCCAAGAACTCAGAAGGGTAGAGGGAAAATTATGTTTTCCTCCTGTGCAGGAAGGAAAGCAGGAATTTCCAAGTTTAGCTTTTCCTTTAAGAAGCTTCCGAAGGTATTTTTAGAACACAGAGTATGTGACCAGCGGGCCCGGAGAGCTACTGCTAACTGAATTACGCGGAGGCTTCCTCCGCCGTGGTCCTCTCTCTGCCATCAAACATTATTTTTCCATTTCGAATGAGAAACGAACACTTCACAGCAGTGAGAGAGCACTTCCCTTTCTGGAAGTCACCGGAAGAGCTGAGGTTTTTTAAGAATCTAGAGTCCAGGGTGGAAGCGAGACATTTTGGCTGCTGAAACCCTGCCTGGTCACCGGGCACACTCACACCGCCTCACCCCGCCCAGCTCTCGGAATTATTAAAATGCTTTTATTCAAACCACGCTTTTGGCTTTCTGAGTCACTCTAAGCCCGAGTCGGCACATTGCAGCCCACCTGTTTTTTATAAATAAAGTTTTATTGGAACACAGCCGCGTCCATTTATTTACACACTGTCTGCAGCTGCTCTCCAGAGCTGAGCTGTTGAGACAGACAGAGCCTGTTACCCACGGAGCCTAAAACATTCATGGCTCCTGTTCTCAACAAGCCCCACAGGTCAAATGGCCAGGCCCTGCCTGGAGTCCCGGGAGTTGAGAGGCACAAAGACAGCCCAGGTGGTCCGAGGGCATGCTACCCCCGCCTTACTTTCCTCGGCAGCTTCAATACCACCCCTTAGGTTGATAAAAATAGTATCATTTGATTTAAAGTTGATCTTCTCTATCTGATGGGAAAGTGGATAAAAGCGTCTCGCTGATTTTAATCATCTGAAACACAGCATCTAAATAGGAATTTGCCAAATTGATGTGCAAACCTTTCCTTCCAGCCACACGATATCGCCAAGCCTCTCCTTTGGGGAAATCCTGGAATCCACCAGGCTGCCCAGCCCACCTCTGGCCACACCCACGTCACACCCAGGCGTAAGGAGGCAGGGCAGGATGAGGGCCTCACCGCCCCGGTAACAAGGAACCCAGTGCCCCTCCTAATTTCTTGGGCAGAAATCTCCTCGGAGGCATTTAACCTCATGACAACCACCTTCCCTGTGGTGACACAGTGACTTGGGCTTGGTTGTGAAATGGGGGGCGGGGTACTCATAGAAAACCATCCCCAGTAAGGCCCCTGAGGGGGTTCAGAACAGACGTGCCCCTTGGACATGTGGATTATTTTGAGCGGAAGGCCATTGAGTCCCTGTGAGCTCACAAAAAAGCTGTTACCTCTCCCGTAAAGAGTCTAGGTTTGGGCTCTTGCCCATAATAAGAGTTATTATCGGGAATAACTGCTTATGAGCTGTCTAGAGGGCAGGGCAAACATCTAATTACCGAACTATGCTCTCCTAATCCTCCCGTGATGGCCTTCCTCCCTCTGAAGTCCCAAGGAAACCCTTAGCTCCGAATGTCAAATGCACCTCCCTTCCCCTTTCTGTCCCCGAACCTCTCTCTCACGTACCTGGGGTTCCCAGGCATACGTGTGTAATTAAACTTGGTTATTTTCTCTTGTCAGTCTGTCTCATGTCCATTTAATTATCAGACCGGCCAGAAGAACGTAGGGAAGTTTACTCCTGCCCCACACACCTGAGCGTCCATCCTCCTGCACTGGAATGGCAGTGACACCCCCACCCTAAGCTGGCCAGAGCAGGAATCCAAGGATGGCTCTTGTCATGCCTCAAAGCACTGCAGTGCAGGTGAGATCACTCTGAGGGCAGGCGTTCCTAGCACTTTGGTTTGCATTCTCTGATGATCAGAACATCTACCTGAGCCCAGATGGTCACCATGCCCTTGGGCTTGTAGACCCCGGGTCCTGAGACCACATGAAGGTGGTTCCGGTCCAGAGCAGAGGGCAGGAGAAGCGCTGAGCCGTCTGAGAGAGCTGTGGGCCTTGGCAGGTCTACAGCTGCCCCTGTCTTCCAGCCCCAGGGAGAAAGCACTCATCTCAGTGGCTCTCAGTGAAGTCATTTTGCCCCCAGGGACATGCGGCCGGGCATGGAGCAGGGTTGTGAGGCAAGGAGAGACAAAAAGAAAAATGTCAGTCACTGGCCTCTGTCCTGCCCTGGCCTGGAGACAGCCTGTCACTGTCTGTCCACTTGGCCTGGAGACATCTTGTCACCCTGTGCCCATCTGGCCTGAAGACACCCTGTCACAATCGGAGAAGGGAAGCTCCTGGCTACCTCACTGGACAGAGGCCAAGGATGCTGCTCACCCTCCTACACGGCACAGGACAGGCCCCAGGACAAAGCCTGGTCCAGCGCAGAATGCCGCCAGTGCCGTGTTGAGCACCTCATGTGTTTCATAAAGAAATGAGTCACCGCTGATTCTGGATTTTTAAATTCTTACAACAGCCACCAGCCTGCTCCCACCCCATCCGTTCCTCTCAATGGCTTCATCTTAGTCCTTCCCTGGGTCTTAGAAGGCAGGACCTGCATCTGCCACATAGAACTGAAGACACTGTGTTAGGTGTTAAAGAGTCTGGCTGAAACCGGTTTGGCTCAGTGGATAAGAGCGTCGGCCTGCAGACTGAAAGTTTCCAGGTTCGATTCCGGTCAAGAGCATGTACCTTGGTTGCGGGCACATCCCCAGTAGGGGTTGTGCAAGAGGCAGCTGGTCGATGATTCTCTCTCATCGATGTTTCTAGCTCTCTATCCCTCTCTCTTTCTCTCTGTAAAAAATCAATAAAATATGTATTTTTTAAAGAGTCTGTCTCTCTGACCCTGTAAATGGCACTCACGCTCCTCTGCCCATGTCATGGGCACATGGACAAGAAACCAGAAGCTGGTCTCTAATAAGGCTCGCACCCTGTTTATCTGCACCCCACCGCCACCCATGGTGATGGCCACACAGCGGGAACACACAGCAGGAATGCCTGGCCGGGCTGACGGTAACCAGCCTTTCGGGCACCTGCGTTGTGCCTGCTCCCTCACATTCCATCTGTACACCTTGTAGCCAGCCCCCCTCCGGTCACCTCATTCTCCAAAGCGAGGGAGAACCCCAAGGCCATCCCCAAACACAGCGCACCGCATTCATTCACTGCAGGAGGCTTCCTGGAACAGCATTCATTCATTAATTGCCAGGAGGCATCCCCCAGAGCTTGTGCAAACCCCTCCAAAGCAAAACAAACCCCCAACAGGAACCCTCTGCCCGAGGCCAGGCTGGAGGGAGCCTCGGGCCTCGCGGCAACCGGGGGAAACAGAGTCACGGGACGCGTGGCTCTGAGAAGGGCATCGGCCGCTTTCAAGTGGCTTCCCCCGCGCGCCTGGCAGAGCACCAGCTGCGTCCGAACCGCAGGTGCAGGTCCAGGCCGACATCTGGGGCCCGGCGAGGCTGGCAGACTCCACGTCAGACATAACCACTCGCTGAGTGCCTTTTTCAGAGCCCCCGTAATTGGCTGCCGGGTTGCGTTCATGTGTAGGTTGTCTGGCCTGCGTTCTTCTTAAGAAAACAACCAGCCCGGACCAGAAGGCCACACATTCCTGAGGAGGGTGAGATCATGGACTCCGCACCAGGGGGGGGGCTCCGAGGCCCAGACGCCGGTCCCTCTGTTTGCAGAAAAAGTAACTGGGCCCAGGGGAGGGACGAAAAGAGCCTCTTGGGGCGAAGGTAGAGAGAATCTAATGGGGGAAGGGGCGCAGGGGAGGGTGCAAGGGGAAGAATAACTTGGCCAAGAGCCACATTCCACGGCCCATGCAAAATGGTGCCTTCAATTTCACACCAGCCGAGGTAGCAAGGACACACACTGCGTTTATAAAGAGTGTGTCCTTGGAAAGGATTCCCCCTCCCTATCCACTGAGCCAAACCGGTGCCTCAGTTTCTAAAGAGCTCTCCATGGAAATCTTTCACCCTGGTTAGTTTTCTCAGTGATTAGATCGTCAGCCCTGGGCCAAAGGGCAGCCGCAGGGCCTGTGTTGAGACGCTGGCCTTGACCCTCACAAGCTGTGGGACCGCAGACAAGTCATTCCATCCTCCCTGGGTTATCCCCGCGGCAAAGTGGTGATAATAAAGATGATGGCGATAATGATGATGAATGAGCACTGCAGGGCTGTGGGAGTCACGCTGTGTTATGTATGTAACTGGCCGGTGCCTCGGGGGCCTCCACACCTTGGCAGCTGGTAGGAGCACTGTTGTGTCCTGTTCCCTTGGCAATCTGGGACGTTTTTGTTTCTCACGGAGTCACCATCCTCGCAGCCGGGGCGAGCCCCCTCAGCATCCATGTCTTTCCTTCCTCCCTGCACCGGCCCCGGGTCTGAGGCGATCGTGGGAGCAGAGCGGGTCCTTCTTGTGAGTGTGTTCCCGGGTCGGGTTCAGACCCGGAGCCTCTGGGGCAGGGGAGGGAACTCAGTGACATCCTTCCCGTAAGAGAAATAGGAGAATCACCATGGCAACCCATCCTAAAAACAAGGCGGGCATTCACGTAGTGCAGCAGCAGCCCAGAGGTGCGCTCAGGCCGCCTGAAGGAGGGGTCTCTCCGCCAGACTGTCACGCACAGGTGAGGTCCGTGCTCATGGGGACCCTCAGGCTCTCTGGGCTGAGGGAGCAGCTTGGAGAAGAGCTCAGAGGGGGGCCCCCGGATATCAATAGCAGAGGCGCTGGCTTCAGACTCAGGCCTTTGCATCTCGTCTAGCCCACAATCTACTAAAATGTGCAGGGAGAAGATTTACCAGGACCCATCCCGGTCTTATTAAATCATAATATTGACATTTTGGGTGGAAAGCACGGGCGATCTAGGTGTCCTCTCTCAGATGGTTCTGTGTGGACGAAGCTGGCCCTCTGGACCCAGGCTTCTTCCACTGGGGCACACCTGGCCCCAGCGTTCTTGGCCCGGACGCTCACAGGAAAGCATCCCTGGCCCGGGCCGCGCGTCTGCAACTTCCCAGGCTCCTGGAATCGATCTCGTGGCTGCAACGTTGAGAACCAGCCTTGATGTCATCAAGCAGCGTGACCTCTCACCTGGTGGGGGTCCCTGGGGAGGGGGGGGGCGGGGTACCAGGGGTCACAGGCACCTTTCCCAGCGCCACCTGACACTTCCGTGGCCTCTTCTAGCATCTCAACTACCAACAAACCCACCGCCCCCAAACCAAGCGAGCCAGCTGGGACCACAGCAAGACCAAGGGGGTCGCCGATGGCCACATTCTGTGTGGGAAGAAACACGGACTTTCATTTATATTATAGTGGGCACAACGGACAGAGCCCACAGCCTCCATCGCCGCGAGTGGGCAGCTCTCCAAGCTCCTGCAGTAAGTGGAAGCAGCGTTAGGGTGTAATTATCTTTTCAAGACGGCATTTCATAACCCAAAGGCAGCCTCCCCCAAGGCTGTTTCCACAGCGCCACCCGCCCCCCCACCCGGGGGGGGGGCAGCCCGCCAGTGGCCCAGATAACCTCCCTCCCACCTTCGCCACCGGCTCTTCCTTCTTTCCGGTGTGCCCACGGGCCACGTTCCTCCGGCTCACTGTGGCCGGGTGGCCCTCCCCTTGGCACTCGGCCATCACCCGCAGACACGTCCTACCTCCTGAAAGAAGCTTCTCCGACTGCGAGAGACCTCACCCCCCGACCTCCCACCTCACCTCTGCCTCCCACAAGCCCAAGACCATCGCAGATGCCTGAGTGAGGAAAGTCACCCTGGAAGGCTGAGGAGACAAAGAAGAATCCCGACCACGACACAATTCCGCCCGCTGGTTCCTGGTGGGCAGGCAGAGCCTCCGGTAAATGCGTGGACACAGGGGAGCGGCCAGGGGAGCGGGTCCCGGTGCAGGGCAAGGATGGGAAAAGCACACACTGGCCTGCCCATGGCACAGGAGGACCCTCCCCCAGAGCCTTGGAGGGACTGGCCTGCCTGCATCTGGGCCTGGGCCTTCAGGCCCCGGACTGCGGGAGGACACGTGTCTGCTGTTCTCAGCCCCTCGGGGCGGTGCGTGGTCTGGCAGTCCCGGGAAACGCACGCGGGTGCGCTGGCTCAGTGTCGTGCTTCTTTGAAAAAACCATTTAGGGGCAGTGGACACATGGTATGGCTTTAGCTCCTATAAAAAGAACCAACAGCCGAAACCAGTTTGGCTCAGTGGATAGAGCGTCGGTCTGCGGACTGAAAGGTCCCAGGTTTGATTCCGGTCAAGGGCATGTACGTTGGTTGCGGGCACATCCCCAGTAGGGGGTGTGCAAGAGGCAGCTGATCGATGTTTCTCTCTCATCGACGTTTCTAGCTCTCTATCTCTCTCCCTTCCTTTCTGTAAAAAAAAAAAAAAAGAAAAAGAGAAAGAAAGAAAGAACCAACAGCCCAACCAGCATGGCTCCGTGGTTGAACGTAAACCCTCTGAGCCAGGAGGTCACGGTTCGATTCCTGGTCAGGGCACAATGCCCGGGTTACGGGCCGATCCCCAGGGGGTGTGACAGAGCAGCCAATCAGTGATTCTCTCTCATCATTGATGTTTCTATCTCTCTCCCTCCCTTCCTCTCTGAAATCAGTAAAAGTATGTTATTTTAAAAAAACACAAAGAAATCATTCTACTTAGTAGGCAGACCGCTCAGTCCTATTTAATATGTTCATAAAGAAGCACAGCATCACCATCGTAGCTCTGGTTTTGTAATATTTTGTTAAAACTGTGGTTCAGCCGAAACCGGTTTGGCTCAGTGGATAGAGCGTCTACCTGCAGACAGAGGTGTCCCAGGTTCGATTCCGGTCAAGGGCGTGTACCTTGGTTGCGGGCACATCCCCACTTGGGGGTGTGCAGGAGGCAGCTGATCGATGTTTCTCTCTCATCGATGTTTCTGACTCTCTGTCCCTCTGTACAAAAATCAATTAAAAAATAAAAAATAAATAAAAACTGTGGATCAGTATAACGGCCACCTTGTAATCCTAGTGATTTATGCCACGCGTTTTCAGCCCTTATTCTGAGAAGGGATCCATGAGCTTTGCCCGCTGGGAAGGGCCAGAGGCACATGCAGGTGGGGCCCCTGACTTAACGTTAGAACCTACTCGAAGGAAGGTGCTAGCAGCAAGAGCTTCCTCCAGGGGCGCCGTCCCACGAAGTAAAGTGTGTGTGCCCCCCCCCCCCCCCCCCCCCCCCGCACCGCTGTCACCGCTCCCTCCAGCTTCGAGAGCACCACACCTGCCGCAC